>MNPL01001375.1:0-53560 GCA_002081605.1 Tropilaelaps mercedesae
ATATATATATATATATATATATATATATATATATGTACATATATTCCAATCTTCATATATATACCTTAGAACAGCAATTTTCTGCAAATAGAAGGCAAAGCTCTACGAAGCAAAATTAATTCTTAAGCATTCTGCAAATGAATAAAGCGACCTTCATCACGTCTGCGCGATCTGAGTTGAACAATGGGGAGCAGAATGTTACGACTGTAAATGTATAAGCAGACAGTGTGATCAACATCATTTTATTTACTCAAAAAAAACACAACGAAATCCATCTGCAAAGCTGGTGGGCTCGTATTATGGAAAAGTTACTTTTAACTCGTTTTGTTTTTAACCTTTTAAAGATGTTGATATACTTTACATCTTATAATTGACTGATGAGAAATCTTTTATACCGCCCCAAAGCACAGCCGATCTTAAATAGCAGATAGCGATGCAGCATCTGATGGCCCTTCGTGAAAATAGTGTAGCCGTCACCATCCTAATTCACTCCAGTTTTTGAACTGGCACAATACCTTGAAAAGGCCAAAAAGCTTTGAAGAACTCAGTTTCTACTACAGAATTACTTGCAAGGCTAATATCTTGGAGTGTAGCGGTGAGTGGTGTTCTGCATTGGTTTGTCGTGTGTCGGAGGTGTTACCTGGACAATCGATGAGAGGAGACTGTACTGCGCCCATTGATGCTCAAGGTAAGAGTATCTAAGTCATCAAATGCAACTATTGCCATGAAAGCCAAGATGAATAGGGCACCCCAATGGTTCCATTCGTGCGCCTTTACAAGGATATGAATCAAAGAAAATAATTTGCAGACGGGGACTGCGTGGATTAAGCTGGGGTAAAGTGTCTTTTTCTATCCTAATCTTTCAATATAGCCGATTACCTACCTAACGCGCATATTAAACCGTCTTTGGTCATCTGGTTCACCAATTAAGGAATCTAACTGATCGCGGCTGCACTCATTGTGTGACCTAGCGATATTCTTCCTTCGAAAAGATGATAAGTAATGAAGGTCATATTTGTGTGTACATACAATAATACGTAAAGGAATCCAAAGCAGACAATTGTGTATAAATATTATTTAACAATAGAGAAAAAGTTGTGTATATAATGTACAGAATATATAGCAAACTTTATTCGTAAGAAATCAGATCTTAGGATACGTTCCAAGGCTTTAGTTTTCAAATATATCGTTTTCTTGCGCTTGAGTAGCGGCTTATGTTCACATCTGATTCACTAACCTGCCAAGGAAACATTTTAAGAATAGAGTACGATCACTAAAATCGAACTGACGCCAGTTCTGCAGTTTGCTACCTTGTGAGTTGTGGCTCTTAGTTCGCCCCTGGTGGCAACATAAATCGTCCAAGATACTTGAGTTTCTAGCGCGGTCCACTGCGTATGGATCGTAGAAAGCCAGAGAAGCTGCAGCATCAGGATCAGCGACCAAAGAAACATGCGCCGCTTTGCCGTAGGATAGATGCATAGCGGTACAGTCGAAAGAACACGACAGCGATCTGACACTAATAGTTTCCTATTACCGGCTCCGTACAGAGGCAGTGTCATCTAGCAACAGGTGACGGCAACATTCGAGTAGTTTGCCTGAGGAGCCCATTGCCGTGCCACTATTCGTGGCGTTGTCACTATTCTGTAAAAAATTCGAACTTCGAGGAACTGACACCCCCTGAGAAGAATAAGGTGACCAGTAAAGATTAGATGTCACTGACACTACCCGTTGGCATACTGGAGTTTGCCCAAAAATTAACGTCTGATCCGTCTAGTAAGGATTACATATATTCTATAAAGATCGCCTCTAAACGTTAAATCAGAAAGTTCCTTGATCGGCCTTTGATGTGAAAACCAATGTTAATAATATCTACAAAACGACCATCTCTGAGTTTCGAGAGCGTGAGCCACTTTGAAAGGTTAATCAAAAAGTGCTAAGTATACTAAAGCGTCCACAAAAATATTTGCGATTGAGATTCTTCATTTTTTCCTTATAATAAAGCTGCCTTACTTATATTTCACTTTTAACATAACTAATACCGATTATGATGGCTGGATAATATTGATATTGCTTGGCAATCTCAGAGGTTTTATTAAAGTTTACTTTTTTTGGTCGCAAATGGAGAACATTGCAGCAACTGGGTCACATTAGACAAGTGGGAACATTTAAGTGGTTACATAATAACACTTAATCGAGATATTCGCTGGCCTCCAAAATGTTGTTATTTGACACTTTTGACTGCCTCAAGCAAGATAGGCGCTAAATATTCCAGGATTATCATCGCAATAATAAAACTCATTGTTTATAAACCAATACTCGATAAACATGATGATAGTCTCACACATTAAGGTCTGGCTTATACTATAATATGATCGAAAAATATAAGCGATATATAAATGTGGCTCCAGGTATGCTGACCGCCGCCAATTTTGTTGTTAAAGCTAAATAATTTACGTGGTTTCTCCATATTGTAAAAACATCCGTGCTGTAGAAATTTAAAAGTTGTTTTCTAAGTTGTATTTCTCTTAAGGTAGTCTTTACCAATCTTTGCACTTCTACTCCGTTGTACTCAAGATTTATTTTACCCTTGAGGTCTCGGAGCATGCCCGCCCTCCCTGTGCTTTGACGACCACGAAGCTATCCCTTCGTCTCCCTTTTTCGGCCCTTATTCGGTTTTCCTTCTCCCTCCCGTTCTTACCTTTGTCCTTTAAGAAAATTTCTTTGAAGAAGTTAAGGTACTTATTTGCGTCAAACTGAAACACTTTGCGGGCAATTTTCGGTGGCGTTTTCTGGGGAATGCAAGGGTTGCCCTTGAGACCACTATTTTTTGCTTCATATATTGTCGACGGCTACTAGTTGTTTGTTCGAATTTGTTTTGTCTTTCATTTTGGCTATTACTGTCATCTTCGTTGTCGTCCTGCTGTTATCCAAGATCTCTTGTTCCTTTATAAAAACATTATGTTGGTTGGTGAATATTGCGCATCCTCCCACTTGTTGGCTACGTCGGATTCTAGTTATTCCTGGGATTTGTGGCTCTAGTCGTCGTAGCGTGTCCGCGTAAATTTCATTACCCTCATCAACAACGATCACCCTTGCAGTCATACACGTGAGGATACTAGTTCTGATGATATTCGTACTCTGGTATATTCTTCTAGGCCACTCCTTTTCAAACACCTTGTGTTGTCTATTGCTTCAGTCTACTTTGCTGATTCTAGCTCTTTCCTGATCTCGTTCATTATTTCTTCTTTCTGTTTCCCCTGCGCCTCTGTCTTCACCATCTGGAGCTCTCCTTTTTCCTTAGATTCAAACGATAGTTCCGTTTGAGTTTAGATTTCCGTTTGCCCGTCTTCCACTTTGATTTCTGCTTCTAGTGCGTGCTTTTTAGCTGTGAACTTGTTGATGACCTATTGCAGCTCAACAATGTTGTCTTTTTGTTTCTCTTGTTCTTTGCCCGCGTGCTCTGTTTTCGCTACAAGTTCCTCTGCGTGCAACTATGCTCCCTCGATTTAAGTCTGCAAAAGTCTCAGTTTTCGCGTTTTCATACATGGCCCTTCTGCATGCCGTCTCTAGGCCGTTGGTGGTCAGTCTAGTGTGAAGGATGAGGCCTCCGATATACTCTTTCGGTTTCGTGAGTCCGGTCATGAGAGTCGTCAGTTTGTTCTGATTATTCATGGCTGTGCTCGCTACTACCAACACTCCGGCTGAGGTCACCTAGTCTGTCACTCACAGTGTCTTTCATGTATATTAACTTTCGGAGCTTACGTAACTTTTGCGCAAGGCTTACGTAAAGCTAGTTTTAGCCTACTATTAATAACGCAAATAGGTCAGCATCCCCATTCATATGCTGAAATTAACCGCATAACAAACTTCACAATCAATTAAAAAAGTATATCATGTTATAGAAATACCTTATATTCAAGCACAATATATATGCGTTGTTTATATGCGCCAATCGTCTAAAGTAGAATTTTGATCATCTGAAATCGAACAATTGATTTATATATATGCGTATGTAGCTAGTTACTACACCTCAACAATTTCGGGGAATCGCGTTACAAAGAATTTATTTGAAAAAGTGAAGAAACTTTTTTATTTATCTAAAACTTAAATAATTAAATAGGCTATTGTAAAAAATTTTAAAAGTAGTATTTTAAAATCTATCTTGCCTTTCCGAATCATTAGGACAGGCAACTGCCCAGATATAACTTCAGCCATCTCATACATGGGATAAAGCCGTCAAAAAAGACACACAAACTAAGACTGTTAATTTATGACAAGATGTTCTGGTACCCAATTTAATAAATAACTTACCACAATAAAGTAAATAACTAGACCGTGCAAGTTTAAGTTACCTTAAGCGGCAAATTAGGCTTTATCTTTGGGCACAACATGCCTGTAATATGAAAAGGATTTTAAGTATTTGGGCGGTTCAGTTCAATTTAAAATAAGTTTAATTAAGCCAGAAAACGTACACGTAAAGGAAGGCTTACATTGTTCTAGAGGAGTGGTGTTTACTTATCGGCATCAACCAGTGTACCAGCGAATAAAGACGTTACTAATATATTGCGATATATTGAATAAGCTTTGCTGGTGTTGGAACCCTGACCATTTACAAAGTCTATGAAGTGCTCGTCGTAGCTCGTAGAACGATGTCGCGTATCCCAGACAATTATAGAAGAGGATATGGAAAAGATATCGAGATGTTTAAAACGAGATCGACGAATTTTCAGCGACAGGGCACAAGATCTGAGTAGCAAAAACGTTGGCAATGCAGTGACAATTCTCTGGACGTTAGATGTTAACTCATAATTAGCCTTGAAAGGAAAAACGAGGGAGGAGAGACCTAATCATATCGGTACAAAACGCGAGTGTTTATACACGTAGAAATATTGAATGAATTGTGGGCAGATGACAAATTCAGCTCATGATGAAAGAAGCGGCTCAGAAAATGCTAACTAGTTTTCAGAGAAAAACAGAGCCGGTTGTTATCGCCGTTCTTCAAATGTGCAGTCAGTACTGCAGTTACTTTCCTGATTTTGCCAAATTAGAGCCTAAATTATCTAAGCTCTGGATGGAATGCTTTTTTTTATCTGTGTAGAAACGAGAGTCTGTGCTTGGGGGATGGTTATTAGCTTGTAAGAGGGAATCTATATGGATCAGTGGAATATTAAATGACCAAGAGTGTGTATTTATCCATTCAATTTGTGAGAATGGATGTGCTCTGATTTGCTTCTGAATCTGTCCCCTACTTTTATTATTTTGTATAATGGTAACGAGTGATACAGCTTGAGTTGTATTTATTCGATTCAACATATTTTTCTCTTATTATGTTTTTCCTTTAATACCTTAGAGTAAATGAGCATTGAGTAACTTATAACGTGGAGCCCTAAGCGTGTTTTCTTAGACGTGGGACACCATATTAGAGTCACAATGTTTAGTAACCGTAGTTAAATACACGTATGCCCATATTTGTGACCGGTCTATTAAATTTAAGATCGAACGTTTTTCAAAGAAATTGAACATGCGGTTTGGAACCGCATGGGTATGTGTATCAGTCGGAATGTATATGCTCCGCCCTCTTTAGGAAAGGGAACCGACATTTAGCAGTTGACTCGGTCATTTTTGCGTTATCTGTGTTCATCCATTCTATCCACCAGTTACCAGGTTCTTGGCTCTACAGCGCCGACATCTATTACCTTCGTCCACATGTATCGTCGCTCTCGGCATCGTTGTTGACCGCCTTACCCGGCAAATTTTCCCTTTCGGTTCTCACTACCGTCGGCACCCACCCACGCATATTCATATTCATAGAACACAGATACACGCTCTCACATCGGTACACATGGCTACATACAGAAATAGAGCACATTAGTGCTACAGATATATCTTGCAAACCTCAATCCCTGTTCAAGGAAGAACATCGAACAAACCACGAATGCCATCGCCTGTTACGAACTAGCTGGTTTGACTGGAATTGCAACTATTGTGCCAGTATGCTCGTGGCTTAGCTCTTACTCTGGTCCTCTATCAATCTCTCAACTCTTACTACTTGGTTCTCCACTTGTGGCTCTGCCCAGTGAGAGAAGGCGCTATCAAAGGGAAGGCTACACAAAGGGGCTTGTGACCCCCCTAACCCCTCCTGCTTACTCCTACTATTCCCCCGTGTATAGCGTGCTCGACCAAATTGAACTACCCACACGGCCCTTTCTTGCCCCGTCATGTCCCTGAACCTCCCTCCTCTTGCACCTACCAAGGCAAAATTGGTGCCAATGAGGTTGTAGTGGGAATGTTCCATTCAAGCAACATTCGAAGTAGTTGCAGCAATTGCTGATGTGTGTACGGACACATAAACGGGGCAAACGTTATTGCTCCCATTTGTTAGCACACACATACACACCCTCATTCATATCCATACCCCCGCCTAACGGGACGCCAACTCTCTCTCCCTCCGCTTCATGGCGCAATCTCCTGTCATCGACAACCTCAACGAAGTTTCAACACTAACCTAGTTGGGTTCGAACAATTAACTATTGAACTCGCATGAACTCATGAAACTCCTAGACTCATGCATTCTAATGTTTCCCTTTATCTGAAGGTGCCAATGTCATTGGAAAAGTGATTCTTTATTGTGCAGTTTCTCTTGTACCGTTGATGAACCGAGGGTTTTTATATAATGGTCATATAGATATATTGCACTAAAAGCTTAGTGTGCTACATACATTTATTCGCAATTGGTCGATGTTATAATTAATACGTTTTGGATAAACTATCGACCCATATCAGTCTCGGAATTGCGACAATCATTTAATTGTTAGTTCGCGCTTTTTTGCTTAATAGCTAGCACACGAGTATTATCGTATATTTCGTTTCTTTGTATTTACAGAAATTGATATTTATAACAACTACGGTCCACAAAAGTTAAGCCTCTTAAGTACGTTGCCCTTATGTGCAACTAAATGATGCTACGATGTTACTTGCTTTTCGTATTATAAAGTTCCCAGTATAATTTTGGTTGGTTGCAATGATGTATGCTGCCTGTTTCTTTGCACTTTATCATTTAAATTAATATTTGTTTAGCGTAATACTACTAGCAGGCTCCTACTCGGTATAGAATAGATGATGCTGACAAGCATATGCTCCTTCAATCATTGAGTATATTCCTCGTGGTAATGTTCATGTAAAGACTGATTTATTCTATATATTTTGTTGTTTGAAGCGAAAAAATTGAGTTCAGGAGAAGCTAGGGTTTAGATTTTTTATATTTTTGCTTGTTCAATAAGATTTAATTTTTCAAACATATAGCAAGGTTGGCATAGTAATTAAGTATACCCAACGGGGCTAAACAATCTAAAAAGGAAGGACTTGAGAACAAAAAAGAAGTTATAAGCCAATGTTTAAGTTAATAAATATATATCTATGCGGTGTTTTTATGCTCTCGAAGATTTCAAAAGGCTTGGTAAAGGCATTTTCATTTAGCTCAACCGACCTGTTTACAAGCTCAATCCGAACTTTGTCCGTTTAATTACAATTACTCCCGCCCAAAGTGTTTTCATGAAAGTATTTCGCCGAGTAGGATCTTATATATATATATATTGGTGTTGTAAAATATTTCATACATAATTCTAACAAGAAAGACATGCTAACAGTTGTAAATTCCTATTCAGTTCTTAACGTTTCGGGCTAACGACTCAATCATGTTTAAGTTTACATTATTAAATAGCCTTGGGTATTACTTTATGAAGTGTGAACCAGAGCGACCGGGCATGCGTTAAGTGACTACGAATAGCGCCTATAATATCGCTAATACTGCAGTGAATATAGAAGTTGCATCAGCGTATATAGATAGTTTGTCATGAAAATACTGTAAAAATCCAAAATTTAATTCCACCAATTATTTCGATGAGTTCTTAACTCAAAATTATACTCAAGTTACCGAAACAAACTATAATACTCTATTCTATCTTGCGACGAATTTCCTTAAACAGTATAGTTGCTTCTTAGTAGGAAAGCAAATAGAACCTCGCTGGACTTACTAAATCAAGTCACCTGAACGTGATACCGGCCTCTCAAAAAGAAAAAAGGTTTCAACGATAAGTATCTATACCAATTTTGTACTTGTACAAAAGTAAGAAGCTGTAAAGTCTTAAGAAAAATTACAACACTTCACGTCTATGTGGGCCGACTACAAGTCACGTATTTGGAATAAAAATAGATTTAATATGTTGTTGCACAGGTTGCTAATTTCGGTTTGTACTTAATAAATTTTTGCTATTCAATCAAATCGCAACGAAGTCGGATATACTTTTACATGGTACAGGCTTTAACGCAAAAGAGGCAAAACCTGATTTATGAAATTACAACGACGGTAGTCGTATTTTAGAAGACGGAGAGTATCCAAACAAAATCAAGTTTGTTTCCGAGCGCATAAAAGTAAAGATACCTACTGTTCGTCTAAAAGTGTCAAGGCAGAAAATGATCTAATCATCGAAATTGCAAAAACTATTTATGGGATTTATTATTATAATTTATTAGATGAAATACTAAACATAAGTAGCTTCCAACGCCTCTAGCCCGTGAATAAATTGCGCGGAAGTAACACGCGGCATGCCCACTCGGTGCTAACATGAGGCCTCATTAGCTAGCTCCAGCATTGCAGTTTTAACCCCTAAATTTTAAGATTTATACCCTTGGGATTTAGGTTTTTCACGATTAAGAACCGTAATCCAATTGGCACTGATTATCTTAAAAAAACTATTGATAATGCTTACACACATATACATATAAAGTTGTGGTTCCGGTGTGTGGATAACAAAGTCAAATATTTTTAAATGTTACTAGAAACATTGTTTAATATACTTCAATAAAAATAATTCAAGTATATTGAGATTAAGCGGTTAGATCACCCTAATTTATTTGTTCTTGCACGAACTTATTAACAATGACTTGACCCTTTGCAGAGGTACAGTTTAGATAAGAGGGTTACGTATAGTAGATGTACGCCAACAATTTTTGTGGAACTTTTCGCTTATTATTTCCAGATTATCTCAACAGGTATAAAAACTGTGACATATATTGGAAATATCAACTCATGCCAAAGCTAATGAAAATCAAAGGAATTCACAGGGGGCTGCATCCTAGTCTAATAAACATATAAATATCTAGTTAAGGAATAACGAATGGGTCCTTGTCAAAACTAAAACTGTTAAAGCGTGCATCCAAAAATCAAACACGGAATTCTTACGATATATGGAGCACATCAGCTCTGTGTCACACCCTCTATCCTTTCTTTACTCTTAAAGGTCCTCCTCCATTTTCGGCTTCACCACCGCTCTATTTTGTCCCCCGCCTTTCCCCATTTGAGTCTACCTAATCTGAATTAGAACGAAGGATAAAAAAATGTTGGAGAAATAGCCGCGCCCTCATGCGGCGTTGTATATGCCTTCACTATGTCGGCTTTTCTTCGTTTTGGTCAGTCGGAGTGAAATAAAGAGCGGCCAACGGACGGGTCCTCATAAGCCGCCGTAGGGCACCAAAAGAAGCAGCAACAGCTTCCGACACCCCAATACACAGACAGGCAGCCAGCTCGTTAGTTGTTCTATGCGTCCCTTGCTTGCGTGCTCTGAACAATTTTTGTTTCGAACGAAGACCAGATAGACACACATACACACATTCATACAGATACTGACAGGCGTACCAATGGATAGATGAACGGACAACACCGACTGGCGAACCAGAGGCCGAATGGACGACTAACCGGACCACCCGACCGCCATCACCACCGCCTTTACTACTACTGCCGCTGCTACTACTACTTCTACTACAACACTACTATTACGGCTACTACGATGCAGTATGGCAGCTCCTGTCATAACTTGCACATCTGCAAGAGACACGCCAGCAGCTAACAAGAATAGAAGAGAGTTCAAAATGTGAGAGATAGAGAACAAAAGAGGAAAAGGAGGGAAGGGAACGGTTCGTTTTGGAGCTGCCATCAGACCTCTAAGTGGCTTCCCTGCTGCTGAAGATGTACATCGAACACTTGTTCGGTCGGTCATATCGTCACTGTTACGAGCGCCTCCACCACCCACCAGTTGAGTCACTAGGACGACCACTTGTTTCTTCCACCTCAATCTTTTCAACCTTATCGTGTTAGCACAATGTGCTTTTATTTCTTCAGGCGAATTGCCTCATGCTTTATTTTTCGCCCTATTCTTTCATTTTGCTAAAAAAGCGGCAGTACGATCACTGCTTGAAACAGATATCATCATCAGCCAGCATCACTGTTAAGACGAACGTAATTACTGTCAATGACGTTATGATTATTCCTTGTTAAGTTCGCAAACAATTCAAGCGAATGACTGGGAAACGAAACCAGAGCTTTTGTTTAAAGATTGACAGCTGCAGGTATCGTAGCGCCATGAGAAAACTTTGGACACAATATTTTCGTTTACATAACTGTGTATTTTTATGTAGCTGTGTTTCGATTGTTTAAGAAATTTCAGCTAGACTCATAGCCAATTGAAATTCACAGTCATTTATAGACGCAGCACTAGGAAATAGCGTTTGTAAAATGAGAATGAAGTTCGTAGTCGAGGTATTTTAGAATATAATATCCTTTCCAAGTAGCGCAGCGTAGAAATTTTTTGCGCACTCGATAATCATACGAAAAAGCGGTACGAGCAGCTCGATATTAAGGTAACATATACAACAAACCTCACGCTTATGAAATAAAAGTCCAAGAGATTTTCCCAACAATTATTTTATTATTGAGTTTAAAAACAAAATCGCCAAAACGTACAAATTGAACTACACCTTAGAATCTCGAGCACTTTTCATATTATTGTATGCTAAGTGTCTATAGACATATTCAGTACATGTAAGAAAATCACCCGGAATCAAATAAAAAGATCAAGTTTAACAAGGTTGACATGTGGCTAATTCGATGGAGTGAAAATTTGTAACTAAATTTCGATGTTTCGAGAAATTTCGAAAAAATAATTTTTATCCTTGTGAACGTCAAAAAATATATAGATTTATTAGAAAATATAAATAGATTCAACTAATTTATTTAAAATACTAATGATATATTATCAGATAATGAAAAAACCACCACAAGAACAAAAACTATTTTGTTCAGAATTTATATGGAGGATTCCTGAGCAACTTCATTAAAATAGGTCCTCAGATAATATCTATCATTCGTTAATTATTTTCAACTCACTCGGAAAGTGCAGGATTTCAAGAAAGAGATAGGAAGCAGATAAGTTTCAGCACTTGAAAAGGTTTTAATAGTCTTTTAACAACGTCAAAAACCATTATTGATGTCGATCAGAGAAAATATCATTGTTAAATTGATCATTTGGGAGTCACAAGCGATGAAACAATGGATATGAATAGAACCTTGCCAAAAGGATAAACTACAGATACAATAATATAAATACAAATCCTGTAGAAGTGTACGAAGTACAATAAGTGTATTTAATAAGCGCTAGTGAACTTCTCACAGCGTGAAATAAGCAAACGCTGCTTATTATGAAGGGTGCCTAATATTTATGAGCTCTTAGGTGATTTTTTTATTCTTCGAGCAGCGTAGAGTAGATAACCACGCGAAAAAACCGGCTCTTAGATCATATATACGCACTATACAGCGCCTTAGACGGTGAATATGTTCGTTTGTTCATGTCGGTGATTAGCCGGCGTAACCTAAGTCCTGATCGGGAGCTACAAAAAAATTTGCAGCACCATCTCGACATCATTGTGTTTGTGTCTTCGCGACGTCTGCAGAAAAATTCTGCCCCCTTTGAGGCAGAGACATTCGAAACGAAGCCAAGGAGAACAAGTCTATGTTCAGATGTCCCTGAGAATCGTTACAGCGTATCTTCTGTTTAGGCCGCGGAGAAATCACTGGCTGGAGCTAGTAAGAAGTTTTACTAGACCGGAGGCAGATCCAGCGAATACAGTCAGTCTGAACACTGGCGCAGCCTTCGCCACCGATCAGCTTCTGGAGATGACGAAGTTTGAATTGACGGGTAACACTAGGAGCAAAAGAAGGAATCGCTGCGTTAGTCCTGAACCTCATTTGTCTTCACATCTTGAGATCTTCTCTTGTCTATATTTATATATAAGCCCTTAACCGGTGAATGCAGGCGATACCATCCATGTTGCCGCTTTCTCACTCACGTGAAATCATCATTAGCAAGGTGTACTGGCAGAGTGAAGTTAAATCCAGTGGCAATAGTAACAAACATAATTCAACTCTAAGTGTATATCAATAACGGCGGTGGCAAACACGACAGTAACATAAAAACAGAGGAACAAATAAACAATAATTAAATTGTGACGCCGTAATGGTAAACATATACGTGTTTCCGTATATACATATACATTAAAGAATTCAGCTTATATTTTCTATATCGACATGGTCCTTTTCTTAATTGCCCATTGTCTTAACCGCCCAACTGGTAATGTTCCTGTGAAAGAAATTTATTATTTAATGTTTTATTTCAAATGTTTGATACTGCCAATCTCTATTTTTTGAGAAACAATACAGCGATACTGCGTTTTTAGAAAGAATTAAGCCAATACAATTATCAGAAAAATTTCTTTTCGTAAGTTGGAGTATTACGACTTGCAGCACCTCTAACGCAATGTTGTTAAAAGAATTAGAAATAAGAATTACAATAATGCCAAAAATACTAATATAGAATACTAAACACTTATGAAGAAACATCGTTTCTATACATCGAAGCTTATCAACAGATTTTTGATAATGATCTGAAACCCCGCGTAAAATACAAAGCCTGAATTTCACTCTCCGTACAACATTGTGTGTTTTTTTGTTTACTCCGTGTGATACTACGATTTACGGCCTACTACGTTAAGCAAATAGAAGATATATTGTGTGTTCTAAATGCATCAATGTAGGAAAGAATTTCTACTAAAGGACCTGTTAAGACTATCAATTTCCATCACGGAGCTTGACAAGCAGCTTTAAATAACGGACACAGAGTAAGTACCCGTTATATACAAAATCGATTTCAATATTTCTGTTTGAGTGGAAGCGTCTTTCACTACCATACGATAATGATATTTTAGAAAGACATCAGTTTTGTGATTTGTTCAAAAATCTAAATAGAAAGCAAGCGCCCATTTCTCGAGTTGAAGTACGGTATCGAACATCCATGGAGTTAAATAATGTGTTCGTGGATGTAGCAGGTGGGTAAATAATATAACTCGAAAATGTTTTGCGACTAAATACCACAGTTTAAGTCTTAGCGAAGTGTAGTATATATGCATGTGTAATTTTTTGGACACACCGACAAAATTGAGATTTACGGCATATTTGTTGGTATCAGTCACAAATACTCTTATTTATATTTGTACGTCAATTTTAAACGAGATAAACGATAATAATGTATGAAATACTTCGCTCGCGTGTCTATTATATAAAGCAGAATTTCACATTTCACATATAAATACACATATAAGTACATTATCAATTGTCATAGCATACAACTGAGAAGACTCCACAACTTTAATTTCTGCCTGATTACTTCGTTTAACTAGGATTCTATTGCGAAATTGTTCTGTAGTTAAACTGTTATGAAATAATGATAAAAACGTTAAGCGAGCAACCGGAATAGTGATTGGCCTAGGATTTATTTTATTGTCTAAAAAGCACCCATTTTCCGTTTACTAAACGAAACATTTGCTTATGACAGAAATAAACTCTAACTTACGTCTCGAATGCAGTGGACTTTGTTTAGTGCATTATTGTTTTCTGACTCGTATTTGACAGGCTACATATTCAGTGTTGAATGGGTCGACTCTGCACTATAGGAGAGAAATTGTCACCATGTCTAGAGACTTGTCTCTTAAAATATGTAACAAACAAATGCAATACTTATACTTAATTTGAACTTAAATCGTTTTGACAGGCTTGTTGCTTACCTAATGAACTGCGTGTTATCTGAGAGAAGGCACTATCGAGATGATGAGTACGCAAACTCGGTGCGGTAGTTAAAGCGTAGTGAGAAATTTGGAGGCTGTGAGTTACAAAAAAGTACGTTTAACAAGAGAAACTCCCGATTCTTTTCATTGGAGTACCCTGTAGAACACAGAATCCGGCTCTACTTTATGCGTTACCTACACTTTGACAGCTTCGGAGGTATTGGCCTGTCTTGGCTTTCTTTACTCTGCAAGCAGCCCATAAAATCGCTATCACATGCACACATACATAACGCTGGCATGTACTGGCATTAATTGGTATGCTCTGCTCGATAAACAATCAGCCTTTAGCTAGTCTTATTCGTCGTAACGTTTGCTTATGTATATTCGTTGTTTAATATGGGACTAACTCTCTGTTACTTTCTATTAGCTAAGATTTACATGTAGCAGCGTTTAATCAATATAGCTCGGCAGGATATCGGCCTGTCTGTCACGTTTTCCGCCAGTTGTGTAAAACTTACTCGAAATCAGTATTTTAGACAGTACATGAACGTAACTTTATGAGTTAAGAATATAGACATTTCTAAAATGCTGGAATATCACATGACGAACTAAGTCTGTATTAAAGCAAATCAAAACATTCTATGTTTAAATATAGAGAAAGACCTTTACAATTCCCTTACTTATCTGCTGCAAAATCATATTACCGATACAACCAACACACGCAATAGACCTAAGAGCTACAACAGGTTACGAGCCAGATAACTGTAAAATTAAATAAATGCATAATAATGTATTATTTACACATTAATTTTGGTCATTTATGTTGATATTATATAATCACAATCATATTTGGAAAACCAACTAACAAAATAGTACCATTATAGGTTTTTTTCAGCAAGCAAGAATTGACACGCTTCCTTTAAAATTAATTATTTGTCTTACTGCGACGTTATTACGTAAACGTTTTTCGCATACACACTCAAGTACTGTCATTTCCGACGAAACCATAGACGAAAATATAAATTTAGTGCAGAGGCCTTGCTACGAAATACATAATTATACATACATATTACTTCTCGTATTCATTACGTCTGTATGATCGGGGCGAAACTTAAACCCAGGTTTTCTCCAGGAAATATGTCGATAAAGTCAAGCTGTGGTAAGATCTGAAAATGGAGAAACTTTTGATATTCAAGACGTTGCATTGTTTCGGGATCGAGTGAACCCGTTTGATATTAAAAAAAAAACCTATGATAGTTTGAAGAGCACCATATTATACAGTTTGTAGGCACTGATAGATCTGAATAGGCAAGCGGAGCATAGAAAGCTTTATATGATCTCTTCTATCTCGTGCCTGGGTACAGCTTTGATAGACTCATCGAATACATACCGAGGCGACTGGAGAGCAACATTTTTAATTATTTAAGGCATAAAGTACATTACATACTGTTTTAGCGGCTGTTGTAATAGCGTATGCTATTGACTATTATTGCACCATCTGGAAAACATCATAATAAAAAAGTCCTTGCATATCAGATTCTGTGTGAAAGCGTAAGCTAAAACCTATTCATACCATCAATTTAAATGTAAGGCCTGCTCGATCCACAGCAGGAATTTAAGTGGTGCTAAACGCGCAGTCAAACTTTCCTGGCAAAATCTTTCAAACTCTCGAGTCTGAATAAAGGAGATTTCTGCCTGTATGAGCGACGGACTTGTTATAACATAGCGTGACGCGGTAGAGATATGCTGGCCACTATCTTGCAACATGGAGCGAAGAAGTGCACGCAAGAAATAGAGACACACGGAAGCCTCTTTTGAACAAAGAGGAAAGGACTTTATTTTGGAACCGGAAACCAGCTGTCCGCTTTTGTGTAACAAAATCTAGGGTCCAGGCATTCTCATATATCAGCAGTTTTTGCACATAAAATTTCCAAAAAAAACTTATCAGATACCTTTAAATAGTTTAACGTTTATGCGCTCATGCATTTCACAACCTCCACAGTCTCCTTAAATTTCAAGAGTGTTCGGGTGTTTGTACATGCAAACGTGCACTGCACTGTGTGATAATGAGAGAAAAAGTAAGTTTATACGATATTTAAGGCACAAAACATCGAGGAAAGAATACAATCTCCCAAATCGTCTAGCAAAATTAATCTGCATATTATCGATGGCAGTAATATATTTCTTCAAATTAAAATACCACACTGGCGCCCGCTACATGAATTTAGAAACCATGAGCAATTTACGCGAATATAAAAATTTTAGTTCTTCACAATAATTATGCAAGAGATCGCATTGGTTGTGAGTTTTGCTTATAGAGCAGTCAGTTGAATGGAAGAACCAAAGTGAACCGCTTGAGAGCCGACAGAGCCTAACATTATGTATTGACGAGACAAATACGCAAAATGGATTCTGAATGAGTTATCGAGAGTTGAAATTGATGAGTGGAGTCTTTATCCGTATGGTCAGATTAGGATTACATCTTGAATCCGTATTGTTATATCTGTATACCTTATATCTTTATTTCTCCATCTTCGAATAGATTGAATGTGATTGTTTTGGACTAAAACAAATCGATAAAGTTTTGATTCTATTTCGCATTGGCGCAACGTGAATGTTTCTATTAATAAAGGTCTTGTCGGAAAATCTTGCTGGAACGTGAAAGAAGGGATGATCTGCCTTCCGTGCCGGCAAACGGCCTCAATCCTAGAAAACGATACATATGCGGCCTTGTTCTTCACTTGATGATTTTTCTGCTGAGAGAGAGAATTGTTTTATCGCCAAACTTTTAACTTCAAGTTTGCCGGAGATTATCGCTGTTGTGTTGCAGGAAGCATATGAGTTGACTGATTTTCTGTTTGTTGGTACTTGAATTATTTGTCGAGGCTGAGAAAAAGGTTTCGACATTGTTTTACACCCGCAGTGCTTCTTAGCCCGAAACATTAGTTGCGTACGGTCCCAAAAGGATAAACGAAATTACAAACTCCTGCATAGCTTGAAAATTAGTAATCAAGATCGATGCCGCCGATGTACAATTGCTTGTACAGTTTCTTTTTGAAGGCTTCGTATATGTTAGAGACTGCTCGCTTCTGTATGACATTCTTAGAATACTTCACTCGATTAGACGCGTATGAGTGCATACACACACACACACTAGTATACACCTGGTGCTCCATCTTGTTTGAATTTCGTTGCTAATAGTTTATTGGTCATATATTACATACTATTTACCGTAATTTATGATCGCTCATTCAGCTCAAATATATGAAGTTTTTCAATCGTTGTTTTAATCGTCACGTATTTAGGAATACATGTCGTAAACAAATCGTGGCAATTTAAGCCATATTTCCCGTTTGCTGTTTTAAAATGTCGCTGTAAAGGCAGCGTGAATAGGTCAAACATTTAAGGACAAACAAGCAATATTTGCCGCCAGAGCTACCCGAGTCAACCAGGCAACTGGCAAGCAATAAAGATACCAACTAGACCCGTTCTCCACATAATCATTTACGACCAGTCTGCCGCCGCAGCCGCTGATGTTTCCGCTGGCAACAGCCAACCAGCCGGCCCACTGGTCCTGCTGCTGCAGAACATTGGTGGCGCCACAATCGACCTTTCTCCACAGCCGACGCATACGGAATAAGATTGAAATATGTGGCTACTCCCATTAGTATTGCACACTGCCGCATTTGCAATTCGAAATTCAGATTAGACAAATCTAATGAAGCTGTTACGTATAATTATGACAGCATCAATAGTCCTGTTAAAGGATGCGAAAAATTTCTTCGTTACAATGTGTAAGCGTTCAATGCGAGTCTTCTAGATTTTGCTATCGCGCGTAATCCCGTTGTTAAAGCTATAGCAAAGCATATAGAGTTGTCAAAGAATGTTTATTATAGTATTCAAAACGACCTTGGGTATCCGCATGGCCTAACCAGCGGTAACTGGTAGTTTTCCGAATTTCGACTACAGTAGAGGCCTAAGTTAATTCATTTAGGGAATGGCTTGTTTGCAATCGGTAAGCCCCTCAAAAATGGTTACAAAAAAATATAATGTCCATATAGCTACTCAACAAGGGACGTTATCTTGGAGTAAAGCATCACATGTGTTCATGCGAATTTAAAAGAATAAGCTTTTGATGTAGATTTGGCAGTGGAGGCCATTAATCACAATTAAAAATATTCGATTATGCAAGTCATGCCGTACATAGCAGTTAGAAGGGCATTATTAAATGGTCTCTGAACAACCAAACCAAAGTAGTGTACCAAATTCGATTATTAATCAGCTACTCCTAAAGTGAACGTTTCAAAAAACGACAGCTGTGAGAGAAACAAGAAGAATTATTGAATGGTAAATGCTTTGACAGGTTTGGCCGATTTGCTGAGTTTACTAGATAATTATTTTATCATTCAATATGGATTAGGAGGGCTATGTATGCGATCGATTCCTAAAATTGGAATCGTCCCGAACGGCGCAGAGTCGCGTGGGTGTTGTTAAGTTAGTTGAGGTAAGCTGAGTTTAGTGTAATGTGGTACGGAGTACTTCGTTGTGAAGAAGTGGACTGTATCAGAAAGGAGAGAAAAGGGGTGGAGAGGGCGGCCGCCGTCGCCACTGCCACCGCCTCCTCAAAAGCTTCCAACGTCGAGGAAGGCGTCACTATGACTATGGGAGTAGTACCAGGAATGGAGGTTAAAGCAAAAGCGGCGACTATAGCTGGAGTGAAAAAGACGAAGGCAGGAGGACGAAGAAAGGAAATTAGGGGAGGAAGAAGCAGGGGAGGAGAAGGATGTAGGAAAGTGCCGAACGGACGTATAGCATTGAAAAACGACGAATAGAGGGAGGGACCGAGATGAGAAAAAAATGAAAGAAAACGAAACGGAGAATGAAGAGCAGGAGGCGGCGGCTGTGGTATGAAGGCGTTACGCGATTTTCCATTACACATCTTCGTATTGAACAGTGCTTGGTACTTCGTCCTTCGTTTTCCTGTCATAACGACGACGCAGTTGTTGGCGTTGTTACCATCATTATTGTGCTGTTGATGTTGTTGTTGCTGGTGCTGCTGTTGCTCTAATGGTTTGTTAGCGGTGCGCCTGCGCCGAACCGCCCAGACAAGTTGTGACGCCGCCTACGCCCTCTCTACGCCCTCCTTCTTCCTATTCACTACTGCAGTTACCGTCCGTACTGAAAACACAACACTCATTGCACTGAACCCTCTCCTTTCCACGCATTTTTTCAGTCAGACCAACATTATTATCAACATTACAATTTTTTTCTACTATTCGTCAAATAGACTATTAATCGCCTTTCTGACTATTTATTTTACAAGAATGTTCAATTTCTATTATTAATATACCGTTACCATATTTTATCTTTTACAACACTATCAGCCCCACCAGCAGTTCTGTGCAAACTATTGGTGTAACCTTATCTGCACTTTTTTTTATTTTCTAAGAAGAAGTAAGAGTATTAACATTTTTGTAGAATACGAAACTAAATTGTGCCAGGAACTTTGGTTCTGAAATAATAGTTGCCATTGTTTTTGAAGCATGCGCCTCTTTTGCTATCTGTAAGTCTCCGATGGTTACCTCAATATCAAAACCGCGTTTGTCAGAAAATACTAGATAAGCGTGATATTATCTACGCTCATAATCGTAGACTCCTTTAATAGCAGAGGATACTTAAAGGTATTACTTAAAGGAAGTCGAGTGACGCGTCAATATATTTCTATATATATACTAAAAGAAATAACAATCCTCCCGGTTAGGGTCGTAACTTCATGAAAATAAGACCGGTGTACGAATATCGCTTTTATACGCATTTTAAACAAATAAAGTAGTAACTGCCGCATTTTATAGTATATCTAACAGACCCTTAGCCTTTTATTCTTGTAAGAAAGCTTAGTCGCAGAAACTTCTTACAAACTTTTTGATCGCTAGTTGCCGACAGTAACTTTTTGAAAGGAATCTGTAACAAAAATGCGCAACGTTACCTATATTACATTATGATTATGATTATTATTATTATTAAAATATTTAGTCTGGACCATCTGTAAGCCCTTCGATTCTCACCCTACGGCGAACATTGAAGTTTGTCATCTCAGTTTGTCAAGTGGCATTTGGCATTTACAGCATATACTATTGTAGTTGTGACCTTTCAATTTGGAAATGGAGTAGCGTTCAGTATTTGGTAGAAGGAGCATTGTTTAGAATGATTCGTTAGAGCTTGTGTTCCTATTTTTAACAAAACTTGTAAGCAAAGTATTTTTTTAGAAATATTATTTGAATGCCTTGTATATAAGACTACACATTCCGACCATAATCCAGTATCCGTAATCGTCGAAGGCGGTGGCGTGGTTTGGTTAACACCAGGGTGCGCTCTGCTATGCAACCATCGATAGCAAGTTATCTGTATGAAACATAATCGGCTCGTAAGCGGCATGAAGTTGAGGTTCGGCTATAATATTTTGTCATATTACCTTTTTGTAGAAAACTCAGACGAATCAAGCTCCGAGAAGAAACTTCGAGATGAATAGAAGCGCCTGAGAAACCCTGGAATAATACCGCGTTGTGATTCGAAATTTAGCATAAATGGGGAAGCTGATAGCCAGTTCAAAAGATAAATTATTGGCAGATAGCAGCATGTTCGTTACTTCATTTGCTTTCACAGACACTTTCAAATCTTGACTTCTCGAGTCAATCTAGTTTATATGGGTGGTAGAGAGAAGCAAGACAAAACGCATTAATAAGTATCCCATAACGACTTTCAAAAACACGCCCGCTCAGCTCTGGATATTTAAATAGGAGTTAGACTTCAGCTAATTAACCAGCCTCCTACATTTACTCCTATAAAAAATTTTACAATTTCCTTTTAGTCGCTCTATCGTATTCATGAGACCTAGAAAACAACCAAGACTTCATTTATATATTACTCGATTTCTCAAAACCCCGTTAAAAGGTGAAAATAAAGAAACCACAGAAATAACTGATTAAATTTTTAGAAATAATTCTATACTTTTTGACAGTTACGCTATTACAACCGGCAAATATGCGGTTTTCTAAAATAGAAGTGATGTCAATAGCTAGAACAATATGCTGACAGCTTTTGTATCATATATAAAATAAGCCTTACTCGCTCCTATAGTAGAAAAGGACTAAAAATGTTAACTTCAAGCAACGTGACTGAAAATGAAGTTATTTTCGGTTGTAGAGTAGTAAATATGGCATAATGTTTATAGCACTGCCTTTTTCGTCTTTCAACCCTTGTCGTTTTTTTAATTTATGTCAGCGTTCGATTATAGTTTTTTTTAGGCGTACTCAAAGCGTTTTACTTCGTCAATTTCACTGCGCCTTGGAAGAAACTTAGCGCCTACAAAATATCTATTCGAGCTTGTAAAATTATACCTTTATCATGACTCATAGAAAGCAATTGCTGGATCGCGATGGGTCACTCTTTCTTCTCCAGCTGGTCAGACATGTAATCCCGCAGCGCAGCTTACCCTTTGTTGAAAATTGGATACGATTTCTGGGGCACTTCTATTTAGAGACGTAAAATCATCGAATCTTTGGGCAGATTCTTGTATAAGCCGGTATGTAAACCTCACCTGGTTATTATAAAACAGCTATATATTTAAAATAATTTTGATACAGGCCCATGATCTCAGAAGCCGCAAAAATCTACTGAAAATAGAGGAAAAGAATACTATTGACAAAACTCTTGCTTTACACTGTTTTTCATCCAACAAGTCAAACGTAGAGTATACGATACAATATTCTTATATGTTTCCTACTGTATTGTCACTGTAAACAGAGGGTCTCTGCAGTATTTGAGTGAACAGTAAAGCTAAATCAAGCTCCGTCTTTTTTAATTTATATACGTAGCTTTGTGTGTTTTTCGTATAAGCGAAGACCGTTTAAATAGTGCAGAGCTATCCATAGTTAAGCCATTGTATTTAAGTAAGCGCACTTTTGATTGAAAATAATCGGTAAATGAATGGTAACTAAGTGCATATTAGCAGTAATTACCAACTCAAGGTCAACGTCAATGAATTAATTCGATGCCGATTGTTGCACTGAAAAAGACTTGTATATAGGTTTTTTATGGCTATTTTATATGGCTGCATTGGAAATTGTATATAGCAAAAAGAAGTGGTAGTGAGACCGAAGTGTAATGAAGCGTACTAGCGCTGGCGTGACTCGAACTTTGTGTAGGGTTAAGACATAGAGACTCACTCGTACAATCTGAATTTTAGCTATGAGGATAGAAGATATTCCAGGAAGAGAAGAAGGGCAAAGGGTTCTATTTCTTCCCTTCGTTGGACAGGAACAGAAACAGCAGGCGCAGGTCATTCATCGGCCAAGTGACTCTCTTCTTTCCATATTAGCAGGAAATACCCCTAAGACCGTATCGAAAAGAGCTACTATATAGCCACGCTGCAAAAGCATTTCAATCTGCCTTGGATTAAACTGCCCAGCACCATGTTTAGACAAAGAATTATGCATATTCAAGTTTGAACGGTATACGCCAATGATATTTATAAGTTTCAGGAAAACATGTGAAAATCATTTCTCGAAAGACTTGTATTTGGGTGTAAAACCTTACAGTTAAGAAATTTCAAAATAACACAATTCAATGCAGCCCATTTTTAATAATAACAAAAATAACCTTAGACTAAATGAATGGATAGTAAACTTCAGTAAGTTTATAGTAATGCCTGGTTCGAAACCGAATACATTCATGCTTCTAGGAATAGAAAATCAAAGAAAAAGAGTGTTTTATTTTATAGTTACAAAATTTGAGCTTTGCGGAGAAAACTACAGCGAATAAATATATTTTTTTTTTATTTACAACACCTTCTTTTTTTCAATCAAAATAACAAGCAGAGACGCAGATGTTTAATATGGTGCAGCTATTCTCTCTGGAACAAAAAGTTCACCCTCCCGAGATGGCTGCACACCTGTCGTTGTACCTTCCGTTTTAGCTGTTGATTATCGGCACAAGTGATGAAGCAAAACTTCTCGAGTAACAAGGCAGACCTGCAAATATTCGCAGATGAATAGTGAGGGTTTCTTTACACCTTTAGAGTGGGCTGCAAACCTGTTATTAAAACACACTCGAATCAAATCCCCATCTATACCAAAACACTCATACAATTTCTTACAAAGAGATTGCGGTGCTGATGTTTTTTTTTATCACAACCATTATTATGCACTACCGACAGCAGAAAGGGAACCAAGAGAAAAATGGTTAAATTCTGAGGCCGAAAAATCCAACAATGACTATAATAGTAGCGGCAAAAAAATACCACTGGATCGATTTCTATAGTGGCAAACAGAACTGCATTTATTAGGGTGCGCCCAAAAGACCAACTCCTAACTAGACCATACCTAGTCTTTGCATTGAAACTTAATCAAAATATTTAATATTATTCGCGTGGCGAATTAGGTAAGTTTATATCAGTACTCAGAGCTTAAGAGGCTTAACAATAAAGGCTGAAAAATCAATGGCTTACCAGACCATTAAGAAAGACTTCAACTGAATCCATTATATCCATGGATTCAGTTTTTAGAATGTTTAAAGGTGATAGCCTTAGAAGTTTAGTAGGATTTCAAATAAATATATTTTTATTAAATTTTTAAGCTGCAGCAAAGTGCTCGGTGGAATCTTGCGCATCATAGCTATTAGGTCGCCCTATTGATGTAACGCAAACGTTGGTGAGACATTTGAAGTATATTCAAATTATAATGAATCGTTTATTTGTGTACTGAATGACTAATTTATAAAATACCCATAACAACTTCTTCCCAAATTGGGACGAACACTACAGGTCTACCGCAGGCCTACATATATTTTTTTCGAACAACACTGTAATGCGAGATAAACTGTACAGTTGGTAAAAAGCGCAAAGATCTTCAAATGGAGTGAGTTAAGGCGTGACCTGGTAATTAGCTCAACTCTTAGTGCCAGCTAGGTCGAACGTTAAATAGCTTCACTTCAAAGTAGACAAGTTGCAGTTTTCACCTCCTTTCATTTACTACTTTGCCAGACCGTTTTTGTCACGCCTTTCTTCAACGCCCCTCCCACATCTCTTTCTTCTTGGGTACTAGCGTCCTGTTTTCCTGATTGTCTTCACATCCTTATTCATCGGTTGGGCATTTCTCTTGGCGTGCCTCATGAAATGTCGAGAACAGAGTTATCTGGTCTTTGCTAATAACTCCCTTCATGTTCACTCAATTCTTGTTTTTGCCTCTCTCGTTCGTGAACCCGAACATTTTCTCACAGCTGTCGCTCCAAATATGACGAAGTCGTACAGTACTTTTGGTTAGCATGCACTGCCACGAACGTCGGATACAAATTGTAGGTCTCTAAGATTGGGGAAGTAATAAACATTCATTCGGCGTGATTCGCATATTCTATGAGGAATTATAGTTTGGAGTGTCTTTGGAATGTCGACTGTATTTTATGTTTAAGTGCTACTGTTTAGTATCTCTAAGGTCAGTGAGTCTCTAAGAGCAAATTTTACCGAGTATTTAAAACACAAACAGGTATCTTGCTTTTTGCCAAAGTTAGTTTGAGTGTTTACAATCCAGCCGAGTTTATCACCCTATATTCAATAGCCTCCGCTTTTTAGGATTGCAACTATGAGCTGAGCCGTAAGCAATACCATTTCATCAATAAAAGCCATATCGTTTGAGCAATAATTTACAATAAGTTTGAATTTCCGCCAATCAGCATTCCGGCTTGCCTTATAATTTAAAATTTGATGTATGCTGTAGAAAATATGGCAAAAAAGTCACGACGTCTAATGCAGCAGTATTGTATACTAAACTCTAAGAAAGAGATGGTTGAAAGTGAAGTGGAAAAAGACCAAATTTGTGTAACTTCGAGTAAATCAGGAAAGGGACTTCCAATCAATTTTTTTCTATGTATCTAGAACTTTTTTCTCAGCACTGTCGACTCGAAACAGTTACATTGAGGAAATTGGACTTCATCACTACGGTGAAATCGTCTTTTTAAAAACAAACGTATTTCTGAAAATTCCAAACGAGACCTAAATTTCCTTTGAATATTGAATAACTTAGAGGAGAATGTTAAAATTGGTTTTTAAGCTAAAAAGACTTTGTAGCAAATAAAATATGAAACAAGAGCTATAATAAGCAATAGATTTACTGAACAAGTTAGTGCTATTGCCTTGTTTATGGTAACCTACATTGTGACAGACGTAAATTCAACCTAATTTAATCAAAAGTAGTTCCTAATTTAATGAGAAAAGAAAGTGTCTTACGTATCTCTGGCAATGAACAATGATAATTAGCAATTATGTCGCATTCCGAAACTCATTGCTTTAAGCTTGAATTGTAGGTTAATAAACAAACTAATTAACGTTTTAACTAAGCGTAATATTCTCAGCAAAAATAAATGTGGCATAATGTTTATAGCAGTGGCCTTCTTATTCTTCAACTCTCGTACTTTATGTTCACTTATATGTAATTTATGTCAATTTTCACTCCGTCAATTTCACTGTATCTTGGAAGAAACTTCGCGCCTACAAAATATCTGTCCAAACTTGTAAAATTATATCTTTGTCATGATTCAAAGAAAGCAGATGTTGGGTATCGATGGGCGACTCTCTTTTCTCCCGTAGGTCATACGTGTGGTCCCGCAGAGTAGCCTTTGTTGTTCTGGAAGTTTATTAATATCACCATCAATATGTTCAGATGTTTAAACGTTGTCGAGCCCGGTGGCTGGATATGGGGTCCGTCTTATGAAGTAATACAAAAAATGCTACCGTGAACGTTAAATGTTGGCTGACGGTCAGCCCTAAAAACTATTTAGGTGTTCAGACGTTCTCTAGTCAAATGACACGTCACATTTGCCGGTTACCATGACTAAAGGACCTAACGGTACTTACCTGCGATTTGATTCTGGCTTAAAGAAAATTACTTTTCAAATAATGTTGCCAAACTTCCTTCCCTAATTTATCACTGAGGCTCTGCATATGTTGCTGGAGGTAATAATATAATTGGAAATGAATTTATAGGCAGGTACTCCACTGCTAAATTTTCAGATGTCAAACATATTTGCCATCCATCTTCAGTACCTGGAAAGCCAGAAAGTTGCTTTTACCTAAAACGTGTGCCAGTTCCATGTTATTTCGAATAAATCGTGCTTCTTTAGCTCGAAAATAGTATTTGTCTTAAAATGTTTTGGAGAAAACTGTGCCTCGTAGATTACAACTAATTTTGGACTCCACAATAGAGCACGTATTTGAGTTTTTCATCTCCCACCCACATAGGGTCGTCCTTGTTCGTCTTTATTTTTGCAAATACTTTCCTCTCAGTTATGTATTTTCTTACATATAAGATAGCCCAGGATTTTGAGACATTCTTGAGGTTGTATAGAAGCAAAGTGATTCCTATTTCTTGCTTTTAGCTTATTGTTTGAGAAATGTTAATCGTAGTACTTTTGCAATCTAAAATGCATTTCGATATAGAATATAATTCCTGTATATATCTGGAACTTCCTTGCTCAGTTACTATAAAAAATTTTCTGAGTAAAATTTTTCTGTTGGTGCGGGGATTCTATTCGAGCTTTGTTATATGTTTAATTTAACAATATTCATGATTTTGTTTGAAAACTCTAATAAGTCAAAATATTTGAAATTCGGGTACTAGTTATTCTATATTACTATAACATGTTGCGACTGGATAGCTACTCTAACTTCAATCCTTACTTACGCTCTTTACAGTATAATATTCTTCGCACCCACAGAGTTGTACCTCATGACAGTTACGAGTTATAATTTCACGGCTTAATATATTTGTGTTGTAGTTAATATGATTAATATGATATGGAGCCGTAAATAAAATACCGGCATTTATCTCACTTTTAAAATGGTCCCAGCTAGCCTCACTTAATCATGTCATGTGTTTTCCCTTACTCTGTGGGTATCATATAATTCTGGCGTAAATATCACATATAATAGAACTCAGAAACACATAATGTTGGTAGCTTTTGAGCAAGAATTTTTTAAGAAGAATCTGAAATCAGTTTTAATCTTATTCACCAATCAATTCTTTAGATATCTGAGATCTATTTTTACTATATATGGCACGGTTGGAGATACTTGGATAGTGGTTAGAAATCATTTTAATATGGGGTTTTGTAATAGCGATAATATGCTGTACGATAAGGTATTCATTACAAAAGGCAAACAAGTATTCTGAAGATTAGGATAACAGTGCTTCACAGAAAGAATAATAATATAAATTAAGACTGGAATCAAATTTAGAATTGATACTTGTACTTGTGTCACAGTATTATGTTCCGAAAATAAAACGCATTCATCAGTCGCTCTCGCCCTGGAGAGGTTTATCACACAATGTATCTCTGACTCCCCTACAAACGGTTCTGCTGACAGAACCGCAATCTCTAGTTGCTCTCCGACCTACATGTTTGCTGGCTTTTCCATCAAAAAGTTTTCCGAACGACATGTTCTATTTCTTTTGCAAAGTATGAGTCAGCTATTACCTTATCATAATTGTATTTGTTTGTTGCACACGTTATTGTGCCGCATCTCATCATAAATTATATTATAGGAGAAGGAACATATTCTTCTGAATTTAAAGAGCACCAGAGTCGTGCCTAGCCATAAATCTGAACCGACAGAGCAGAGCGCTACCGATTTTCAATAAGTTTCTTTCTTAGCTAGATGAGTTCTACTTTCTGGGCCATAGTCTTCTGTCGTGAAATCAATTTGGTTTTCGCAAAACCTATGGCATCTGTCAGACTATACTTAAAGAGTTAAACGGATTTGGTTCAAGGGAAAATGTACAAGGGAAAATGCTGCGTTTTTCTTGACTTTTGCTCAATCCGTCGTAGATTTGGTAAAAATCGGACGCCTATAGACCAATTTTTTTTAAGTACACAGACAACTGTTCACATACAATTTTTTATATACACAATCGAGCAATCAAATAGAACAGAAAGCAAGTGGGGATGACACTAGATAAATATCTTGCCGAGAGCGCCCATGTCAGGCAGCTAGTTACTCAACTAACGGTTATAGTTACCTTTACTTTCTACCTCGAAACTGTGTTTGAAGTACCCTTGTACCCATTTCTCTGCAATGATTTTTTCCTGTCATTCCTATCGCCAAATATTGACTTGCTTACTCCAAGGCATGGGTGGGCTGCCTGAAAGCTGTACAAAGTTAATGCTTACGAATATTCGGCGGATCGGTCCGTAAAGAGAAGCGCCAGCATGGAATACCGGTGTTTCCTTAGTGGTAAAATATCTCGTTTGTTTCATTGACACAGGACTGGGCGGAAAGTCCTTAAACTGATTGCTTAAAAGCCCATATTACCAGGGCCATGGCTACTGTATCCTAAAAATAAAAATCACCGCACTTCCCATTGTGGTCGATTTTTTGGCAAGACGGCAACTAGAGAATAAGATTGTTTGTAGCTAATCAAGCCATTTAAAACCTAGCTTTTTTATGCTTCAACTAAAGTATTATCCAGTACAGGAAGACCAATGATGGTTGGATACTCACTTTTACCTTTTTTATTTATGTGTCACAGATTTCGCATCATGCTAACTCATGCTTGCAAATCCTTATTTATATTTGGGCAAGGATTCCGCAATCCACAACAATAATTAGTTTGAGACCATTTGTAGTTATTCAGTTCTCGGAATAAAGAGCTGTTCGATAGATGCAATATATGTCTTCAACTGGTTATAACGTAGGGTCTTAATTTATAGCTTGGAGAATCTTGAAATCAATTTAGATAAATACGTACTTCTAATAACAAATTCGGTAAAGTTGAAACAATTTTACAGAAAATAAATGCAGGACATTGCCTTCTTAGAAATAGAGATTTTAAACATTTCAGGAAAAACAATATACATGCATCTGATGACTGTAGATTACTAAAACCGTCTGACATGCCAAAGAATCCAAAGTATTTTACAGCAAAGTTTACATAACAATAAAAAATGGACATGTAGGTGCAATACGTTGTCTCGGTTGTTGTCATCTCGAATATCTAACGAACATTCATTAAATGACCGGGCTGTCAATGATGAAGATAGAGTTCGGTGGGTTACTTTAACGGTTAGTGCCTTTTCGAGACCCGAGATTTATTTTCAATCATATTTATATACATGCACAATACAACATGTGGCGTACGTTACCAACTAGTGGAGTAGATTATAAAAGTCAACGCAAAAAGCAATGCCTTGCTCTCCATATTGCTGCTTTGTAAGGGTCTTTTTCGTAAGATCGTCTTTGTTACTTGCCAAGAGCTTTCCTCCATACCACGCTGCATTCATTGGATATTCCATTTTGACATTGATATCATAGAGCTCCGGGACGAGCGTTCGGAGATCACTGGCCACTCGTTTTCGAAATCCAGGGAAAAGCGTATTTCCGCCTATTAATAAGATGTTTGCGTACATATGTGGATGAACCTGAAATTTTATGAAGGACTGGATTAACTGGGTTTAGTAATTGCGCAACGATTTGCCACTCTAATATTGAAATATATACTTTTGAAAACTTGTCAGACGAAAAGTGGCTGGAGTGCATCAGTTCCTCAAAAAATGCTTTCATGTATCATAAGTTGACTTGACCCTTTGAATATTCCGTATCCGTGGTTGACGATGCTTTAAGATTTTAAATATTCATGATTTGATGAAAGCTCGAACATGAGGTCATATGTTCAAATTACGCGCTTCCAGCGACCGGATGACATTTGCTTATAATACAAACCATTCATGATTTCTTTTCATTGTGAGGGACCACTATGTTCCTCTTGCATGCATATTTATCAAAAAAATTATTCTTAAACATACTTCTTTGGGTAACGATTTCACCGCATGCGTCATCGCTTCACATATCCCCATCTGGTCTATGCCAATATCAGATGGATGAAAAAGCAACTCCGGAACCTATGAAGAGAATATAAACGAACGATTTAACATCACGAGATCTGTAACGCTACCACAAGATAATTGAAACGGTGTAAAATAGATAATAAAGTCATTCCAATATGCATTGTAAACATAATCCGGCTTTCAAAATGATGTTAGACCAGTGCTGTAACGATTTGCGAAGTGTTGCATTTTGCACTAAACTCGGTGCGTTTTAAAAAACACGCTTTTTTTATTTTTACTATCAAAGTTGCTTAGTTCAAAGTTCTCATGAACTTAGAATTTGCAACAGGTGATCAATAGCTATGATAGGTTTATACATTTAATGTAAGAATCATTATTATTGAGACCCGCGTTATTAAGATATGTGCTTTCTCAAGACACACATCACGGGGAAACAAATTAAGAAAGAACTCTTTAAAAAAACTTATGAAAAACTTTTTCTACCTATCTTATTTTATCGTTTCCTCTACCTGGAATCGTTCAAGGTTCATTCGAACAATTTGTTCGGTGTCCGTGGAACGCCCCGTAGTTTGCTCTGGCGGTCTTACAAATCCCCGTTTAATAGATGTATAGTCAGGCAAAACATAATCGCGCCAAATTGGGTTGTCGGGTAGGTTTCTGCGAGCCATGGCCATATCAGCATTGAAGTTTTGTGAGACAAAGCATACATCTTCCTTCACCTATAATAAAAGAGGATTAATGGCCTTCAAGATATACAGGAATTTTTAAATGAAATATGACTACAAAGGGACAATTATTTACCTCTCAACGAACCGGTTCTCTCAAAAAGGCTTGCAATTGTTGTACAACCAAATAAAAATGTTTATGACCAAAAACTGTAGATTATTACCTGGTTAATAACATAGGTCTCATCCATAACATTGAGCTGTCGAAAAGAAATTATATCTTTGAGATAATTAGTGAGCTTTTTGCCTCCAACGTTGATTCGTCGAATTCCCTCCTTTACACGGCGTCCCTTTACGTACGGCACCACGTGGCTGAATGAGTAGCCCGAATCTAGCACAAGACTGCACAACGACGACAAATTTTCCTGTGATACGCAAAAAATCGTAACTCAGTCATAAAGATAATGTTGAGCATATCTACGGGAAACAATATATTGTGAAAAATTTTATGTGTTAGAAGAATCCTGTACTATAGACAACGTTATGGTACGTACTCATTGAGTTAATTCAAGCAATGCTGAACAAAAAATGAACAAAAAATCGATTTACTTACGATCGATCTCGAACTTAATCGTATCACTGACCTGATGATACTTATATGCCACCAGTGAACTGGGGTTAATGACACAAAAAGACTGGACCCCGTAATCCTCGAAGAAAATCTCTGTTAGATTTTCTTGAATTGAGCAAAAGTTGAAATATGGCTCTGTAAGGATAAGCCCTGTAGTCGAAAAATCAACTCCGAAGCATTCCGAACTGAACACATAATCCCACACCTGCCACCGGATCCGACACGAATAAAGCATTTACGATTATAAACATGTTAACAGTTTTAGATGCAAGGAGCTACCGTAATTTTGAGTGTCTAATGTAGAACTATTTCTATGTTTTAAAGATAGTTGTACCGCTTAAATACAGTTCTTCCACACTTACATTTTACCAGATCTGCAAAGATGGCCATACACAGAGCTCGCAATGCATAAAAACTCACCAAGTACTTACAAACAGTGAGCGAGTATTGAAGTACAAAACGCTTAAAATAATATGTATACACATGAAGGGGCATCTCGTGACGCACCTAAAAATTTTCTCATTTCTTCACTTGACTTGGAAATTTCTAGAATTCCCTGAAGAAAGCAATCTAGCTAGTGAAGAGGTGTGAGAGTTACCTGTTTCTGCACTTCCCAGTTGACAAGGTAGCCGCGTTCGTGGCAAAGGATATAATAAAGCTGCGACATATCCTTACAGTCTTCGACCTAGAATGAAAGCAAGAACTGTGTAATTCGTTTAATATACTTTTTTTAGACCGGATGATATTTACAGAAATTTATTTTTCCGAATTACAATTCATATTTGCTGTTAAAAAATTAGAACGTGTGCTGCACTGGCTAATAAAAGCTAACCTATGTTGACAGTAGAATTAGTGTACGTAAAAATACCATTGAACGTCCTTACCTGATCACCGATGAATCGCCGTCGCGTCTCGGACTTGGCCTTTGTAATCGCGTTAGGTATTAGCCGAGGTTGGGCATCGGTGGCGAAACCGGCCTTTAGGGAGCTTGCCCCGTTGTCCATTATGAACATATGCTCTGCTGCCATAGTTTTTCTTTCTTTAAACTTTATCAGATGAAAAAGCATATGCTTAAATTTATAAATGCAGCGTAAAGCAATCAATAGGTTATTATCTAAATTTATTGACAATCATACTGTCATAGGTGAATCCCACAATTTGCAGGATGAATAAACACTGAATCGACAAAATCTCTTATTAAAGGCCTTTGTGGCCAACAATGGAATCTGAACATGGTATTGAATGCCGCCAAACTATAATTCTATAGCAAAGACCGTGCGAGCGAAATTACTGGCAGAGTAATGAAGTTATCAGCGTAAACTATGAATCTGAAAAAATAAACCCTAATATAATTGCCTAGATAAGACACGAACAGATCAATTTGGAGCAGTAAATTGTGTACCATTTTTACCTGAAGAAAATGCATTCATGCGGCATAACTTAAAACAATAGAATTTACTCAAAATTAATACATTGTCGTTCTGCATACTCTAGGAACTTCACTATTTGCATTGGCGCTCCAAAATGAATAATCTCTTTACAAATAATTAACGTATCACCTGCTTTAGTAGCAATCTTTCTTAGGAGTGCACCAAGGAAATGCAGGAAAGTAAACATCAGAACAATTTCAAGCTTACGGACTTACCTACTGTTTTTACGTCCAGTCTTTCTGTCACAGACACAAGTATCACTTCAACTGTTGAGCTCAGTTCGAATAAGCCCCGGTGCCGGTTCTATTTGTTTGTTTTCAAGCGCACGGTGAGTGGATGTAACTGCATTGCACCTTTGGGAAGCTCTTGTCTGAGTAGATTAGTCATACCATGTTTCTGCAAATATATATTACAGTTCAAGATCACATGCCATTTATTCAGATCAGGAACTATCTAATAATATAAAGAATCAAATTGTTTCTCGTGAGGAAAAAATGTCAGTCCAGCAGACAGAGGGGAGAGAGCTGTTGCGGCTTGATTGAACCGCCAGTTAGCATTAGTGAAGTAAACAAATTTTAGACAGTCAACTCCAGTTTTTTACGTATTCTCTCCAATAATGATATGTAATTATGATGCTGCAACGCGTGCTATTTCATGCTATTATATAAAAACTTGTTCAAGTTTGTAGACCTAACTCCGTTGGTTCTGAGCCTACGTGTGTAGCCGAACAAAATAATTGCGTGGAATAGTTCGAAGCAAATTAAAATTATCCACTTGGGGGAATTCCCAATAGCCTTTGAGTACTGTCACATTTTAGGTGATGACCAACTCCTTCATATACTAAACCAAAAACAGCGAGCCTTTGGGTAATCTATTAATTTCTCATATCAACCGATCCCAAGATGGGGCGTCGTTCGTTAACCTCCACCAAAGGGGGTAAATTTATGAATCCAACAGATCAAGCACGCAAAGAAGCGCGAAAGAAGGAACTGAAAAAGAACAAAAAGCAGCGCATGGCCGTACGCCAGGCTGTATTAAAGGGCAAAGATCCACACGCCATTATTGAGGACCTAATAAAAATTGACGAAATGCAATTCAATGTTACATCTACAACCGCTCCACCTCTCTCCGAAAAGGTAAGTCAAGCATTGCATTGGCTATAAACACAATATATACTTTTTAACTCATGTTTTAGGGAAAATATTCGTAGCACATGTATTACTGGTCAATATATTTAGTAGTTTTGCTTGACTTTCAATCACTTAAAATCGCTGAAAATAAGAAACTCGTACAATAAAAGCTTTGTTCATGTTCCGTATATTAAAAAAGCTCAAGTGATCAAAAGAAGTTCAGAAAGTGATATGTAATACTTATAAAATGAACACGAGACAACTTCATGACGTATTTTTACGTCGCATTTTTAAAATTCCTTAAACGAACTTTCCGCGAGAATACCAAATGAACAGAGTATTAAAGAAGTACCCAACTGGAAGTAACCTTTTTGAATGCGGAAGTTAGTAAGGCTATGAAGTTTAATTTATACTAATGAGAAAATAGCCAACTGAAAAATACGCTGAATATATTGGAGTGGATCACAGTATTGGAATGAAAATTAATAGGTCAAAATGTCAGAGTGAAACGTGGTTTAAATATAACTAATGTCTGCGTTTTTATCCAGGTATCTTGAAACATGTGGCTGTACGGTTCTCAGTTTCTGCGAAATCTATGTTCGATTGTTTTTTAGCAATTGCCCACCATTTTCATACTCAAATAAATAAGCCTACGTGGAGCACGAAAAAAGCCCTACGTGGCATTTTTTTTATTAGCGGTCAAAACTAGTTGACACGAATTTATTACACTACTAAAAGTTCGCTCATTTGTAATATATACATATATAGGTTAACGCAACTTAAGTCACAAAACATGTAAGTGATCTGAACACATATTTTGCTTGTTCTATAACAATAAGGGATATAACACTTTGCTTTCTCACTTTTCAGGTATTAACTGATAAACGCAGAAAGCTGCTAGAGACTTTGGAGCGTGTTGAAACGCTTTATAGGAAAGAGGATGTGGACAAACATCGGGCTCTGAAGGCAATGTTTCGGGAATATGAACAGCGCAGATCAGAGCTCGTGAGATATTTTGAGTCTGTTAAACAGGCTGAAATGGTTACTCCTGACGAGATTCCTTTACCCACAGCCCCTACGGTGGTGTCAGTCGGCGCTTTGCAGGTAACAGGCTGCTTTCATGTAAAATAACCAATGATAATACAGCCAAAATAAAAAGACATGTTGTCCACAAGAGAAACAATTGCGTACATATTACATTAACTATTGTTAGTATGCACTGTATTAACAACATCACAGTTTAAATGTATTACTCCTGTGTATTTTGTCTATCAACAATAATACCTGTTAATTTCATCATAACGTTCTTTCTAATTGGACACACATGTTTAACCTCTTTATATGAATAATCACAATGACGTTGCTTTCAAAAGCACCTTAGAAATGATAAGAATAATTTCATTATTGTAGCCAATTATCTGAATCGAAATAGAGGCGATGGCTGTGTTCATCAAGACGACTTTTGAGATGCTCTAGCCATTTTACATCGCTTGCAACCATTGTTTATAAGCAAATTCTCAGAGAATTGGCCTTAGAGTGCGTGAAATATAAATATGTAACGACTTTCAGTCATTTTTATCAGGAAATCCGTAGTGTACCCATATGGCTATTTTTTAACTAAGCGGTTGTGTATTTAAGGCAGTTTTTCGAATTATTAAATAAATATTAAATATATAGTTCAAATACTAAATATTAATTCGGACGGCATATATGAAGCTGCCCTTTTTAAATATTAAAAAGGTAGTCACTCGCATCGACCTTTTGCTAAAAACATGTAGCATGTTGCCTGAGGTTTAGGACACTCCGTAGATTACATTGTAACAGACGCGCATGGCACTTGACGATATTATTTGTCTCATTGACAGGACATTCCAATGCCTTCCTCCGCCCCGCCGCCCCCGACACCGAAATCTATCCTAAAAAAACATCCATCTTCATTCTTCAGTGATATGCAGCTTCAGCAAAAGAAAGACACAGTTACAGAAAAAATTGTCGGAACCAAAGACGACTCCAAGACTAGCCCTCCCGGTAGGTGTTGTAGCAAGGAAAATGAAATCTTTGCAATGATTTTTACCATAAAATTATTACGAGGATTATGTTAGAAATTTTAGAAAACTGCTACTAAAATGCTTCGCCACTAAGCGATGCACCTACAGGAAGCTTAAGGATATTTGCCTAATCAATATTACGCTATGTGAAATGTCTTCTTCCAGGCACAAACGGCGCTCCAGGGGTACCCATTGGACCGCCACCAAATTTATCTGATTGCTCCGATATTGAAGAAGAAGATGATCCGGCCTTGGTCGCATTACCGCTACCATTACCGCCTCCACTTCCACCGATCAGTAGAAAGGTAAACAATTCACATAAGTAGTTTTGGCTATAAAACGTTGGATGTTTAATCGGATTGCAGAGAAGGAACATCGCCAAATGCAGTATGGCATGTGAATTAGAAGTACCGCTTTGCAAGGACACCCGTTAGACTTTTCAATCTCAAGTACTGTAGAACGCCCTACTAAATATATAACAAATGTAGTCCCAAGCTTGCTGCTTTGTGCAACTCTCTGTGGTACTTGCGATCCTAATATATTTTGAGCACATACGTACGGATGTGTGAAGAAATTAAAAGTGTACAAAAAGTAATGCAGGTTTTCAAACATCAAAAAAGCCAACTATGGTTGAGATTTTTCACCCATTTTTGTTTAAAGCTGACGGTTTACAGTTTTGTATGGGATACGTATGGTACGAGTGTTGCTCTTTTCAAATGTGTTTAGTAATTCTTTAAAATAACACAGGAACAAGTGTGTATGAGCATTTGAACTACAAGCGAGTCTATGAATGTTTAGAAACCGACGTTACCTTCTAGGCATCTTTTATTGATTTATCCATACTTATTTTTCTAGCAAAAGTAACATCATTGAATACGTTAGTGAGACACAACGCCTTTTTAACAAGTTTAGCAATTTGCAATAACTATAAATGAACTTTACATAAAAGCTTAGAGTTGCATTCTTTTTTATCTCAGGTTCCGGCGACGCAGTTGCAAGCTAATCCAGCTCCGCAAGTGAAGACCGCCAACGAAGTTACCAGTGGAAGCGGTCAAGGAAAACAGTTACGTTTCGCTCCTCAGCCAACGACAGCAAAAGATGAAGTGCTCGAATTTCTACAGCAGCTTGAAAAAGTTCATCAGAAAGAACAACAACCTAATGTCGGTAAGCAAAACCTTCCAGGGGGACCCCCAGGACTTTCTACCCCAGCGGGACAGCAACCGCCTATAGGGCCACCAGGGCAACCTCCAGTGCTTCAGCCACCGCCTATAGGCATGCCGCCTCCGCCACCCCCGGGAATGTGGAACGCACCATTTCCACCGCCACCCCATCCGGACTTCATGCTTCCTCCGGGAATGCCTCCTCATGGAGGTCCACCGCCAATGGGGGGGCCTAAGGGCGGCCCTCCGCCAAACCATCGTGGACCGCCTGGCCAGATGTACCATGTCAACAAACCTATCTCAACCGCCGGCAAAACAACGATTCAAGCCAAGCCACAAATGCGTAGCCTCCAACAAGAGGTCGTGAAGTTTGTACCAGCACAATTACGCAAAAAGGGTTTATTGAGTAACGCGGCTGCAATTGGGGCAACATGCGATAATTCGAATCGCAGAGAAGGTTCAGGACTTACTGGTATTGGTAGTTCGGGAAATAAAAAAGAATCAGCTTCAGGACTAACCAATGTTCCAGCCACGCAGCCGAACGCCGATAATAACCATAAAGGGCAGCCGTCAACCAAAGATGACGCCTATGCTCAATTTATGAAAGAAATGCAGGGACTTATTTAGACTCAACAAGTACCATTTTATGTAGCGTAAATTGTCTAGTTCATAAGTCAAGAGCATGAAAGTCATAAATACTTTAATCACGGTAATCGAAATAATTTTGTAATCACTCAATTAAGCACTAAGTGTAATTACTTTTATGAAAGACCATCATTCCGTACTTGTTTAAAGACACGACACATTGCCTGAAAAGTTAGATAAAGTAGCGGCTTGACGGCCTCATTGTCTAATAAAAATGGTAATTGTAGATATCATTAGTGTCTTGTATATATTCCATGAGCGACATACACTGTAGATAATTAAGGATACGCTATTAACTGTACCCTATTGCGGGATATCATTTCCTTCGAACAATTGCTTCTTTGAGGATACGAATGTTTTATATGCTATAGCTCAATGTGTGTGTCAGGCTGATTTAAAACCAAACTGTAACCGTACGTCTACTTTTCGAATTTACCCCGAACTACAGGTTTCATGAACTTCTCTCCGTTCTGTCATAAAATTTGATAGAAGTGAGATCGGAAAATATTTATAGTTTCACATTAGAATAAAAATACAATAGGTTTGTTTTCTATAACTTAAGGTAAAACCTACATGCTGACAAACTGCTAATATGTGGATTAGTCAAACTGCTCTCACAAAATTGTTTATCGAATTTGACAAATTTAATAAATGTTGTGTGCGGAAATATTTTATTCCAGTCAGTTATGCGCATTGACCAGCACAGTGGCAATAAGAGTGGGTTCAGGTGACAACAAAATATTGACCAACTCAGAAAATGCCTATTACCGCGTTGAGTATTAACTTCACATTTGGAGTTCAAACAAATTGGAAAACTACTTAAAGATCTCGAAAGTACCATGCCTATCCACGCAAACTTCCATTACTCATTGAAGATTCATTGTCACTATCGCCCAAAGCAATAATATCAATATCTTCGCTCATTGCGTGCAGCTCCGTGAGCCCGGTGAACTTCTCCAAAAAGTTATCCTCCGTAATAGCCTTGAATATGAAATCGAAACCCTCTGTAAGGTATTCTGAGACAACCTGCGAGACAAAATAGGTCATTAAATGATTTAGCATCATAGATTGATGTCTATGTTCTGCTGTGATTTTCAATAACATTTATACTGGTAAAGTACATGAATAGTTCTTCTAAAGTCTTTTTCTAAATCTTAAGTCTAAATCTTCTAAAGTGATAAATATCGGGTTATCTCTTACGTACACTTTTTTTTTATATTTCATAATTCTTTGAGTCTCGTGCTAATGTGCTCTCGTGCTAACCAATTAAGTGAAATCATAAATACACACGAATAATACTTCTGAGTTCAGAAATTCAACATTACGCCATGATTGCTGTACTTAGCATAATAAAACCTCTTCTGGGCAATCTACACCTAGTTTCGTCGAATAAGAATTATTATATCACTTTACCTTAGGTGAACAAGCAGTGCACATAGAGAATGCTACACTACTAGGTGTCATGAAGTGATACCGCGAGAGAAAACATCGTATCTATAAATAAGAGAGATAAAGATGCGCACCGAATACGCTAATAAGTGGTGCGTTTAAATAACATTTCATTAATAGAACAGATGTGTTAGTTCGCTCGTATACAAAATTTTTTTCACACTATTAACTGTTTCTGTAACTGTTCAGTCAATTACTCTTCCTCCTAGTTTGTTAAGGATTGAACGTAAAATAGCGCAAGCAAATAGATAATATCATTCGGGTTGAGTATGAGGAGAAGTAATTAGTGGATTAGCTTGGGTCAAAAATTTTTTCCATTACTCTACATAGCCCTCGAAACCGGTGTTCTTATCTAATGCAATCTAGAACTACTCTGTTGGTGTAAGAGTTTTCCACTTTAACGAAACACAATCGAAGTATAGCCGAAATGGTAAATACAAAGTTATGTTATATTGAATAAAAAAGGATTACTCTGAATTATTATGTCTATGAAAGGAATTAGTTAATGTTGCTATCATGACTGTCAATTGATAATATGTCGCAATTTAATACCTGATGAGGTACTGGTCCCAGTACACTAGAACCCGAACACGTTCCTGTTAACCCGGCAGCTTCCTCAAGATCTCCTTCAAGTTTTTCAATCGGACTATCTGCCGGTGCGTCCTTCAAGTATAAAACGTTAAAATGTTTAAGAAAGCGTTATTGCGCGTGTTGAAAAATCTGCATCTACATTATTGCTACTGTGGGGCTTGTGTATTTATTCCCGTAGCTATGACTATAATAGAGCTAATATTAAATAAAGGTAATGATATAAAAATTAGTGGCATTGGTACACTGATTCGTCAATATAATACCCTATATCTAATATTCAACAATAATAATAATTATCATAATAATAATAAAAATAAAGTAATTGATTTGGTAATAATATTCTACCATTGAAAATATTACATATTTTTTATGCAGATCCTTCTATAGAGCCAACCAACCAACCAGCGCACCGCTTAATCAACAGCCACGTTCGTTGCTCGGACCTCACCAAATGCGGGCTTGACGTGTAACCGAACCGGCATGACCTTAAACCAGCGCGATATTCGAACGCAGCAAGCGAGCACATACATGCCAAAACATGTTACAACAGCGACCCGTCACACACACACGCATAAGCATTATGTGCTCTTGGAATAAAAGGGAGCCAAGGGAAATAATTGACCTCTCTGAGTTTTATTATTAAGACGCCGAGCTTGCACCTCTCCAGTAAATCAAACGATCTATAGTGTTGTGATTTGGTACCCACTAAGAAGCAGGAACTGGCTGCCTGTCTGTCAAGATCTTTAATTTCAAAATTAGCAAACATACAAGGCTGAGATCCAACCGTAGTACCATTTCGGATAAAAAATAACCCTTATGCTACAAAAGTCTGGTCGACAAGATTACCCAGTCGCTTAAATGGATTCTGACTAGATCATCAGTTGACTGGATCCGATAGGGACTTGTCCTTGATTTGTGTAGTGCGTCGAGCTTCAAGCTTATTCGTAAAAAAGCAGGCAAGTCATTTGTTGGTAATTCAAGTGTCTGTATTACCTGCACAAGTTTAGAGAATAATATTGATAAGTCAATGTGAAATTTTTAACATCGCACGACCTCTTTGACCCCCACTAGCATTGGCTTACAAAAAAAAATTTCACAGAGACACAGCCTATTCGAATCGTATAAGATTCAGCACTATTTTAGAACCACTAAATAAAACCGACTTTGCATGCTTCAAAGGCATTTGATCAGATTCATCATACCCTCGTCTTTCGAAAGCTTAAGCATCTAGGGGTTTAAAGTTTTAGAAGGACATGTCCATCAGCAGTTACTTAAGGCTAGCCCCATTACTTTTCACTGTCCTAAAAATAAAAGATACCATTATCCCCAGGATCCACCAAAAACTTGAGACTGAAATACTTGATTTCGATTTATAACTCACTAGATAAATTATTTTTAGTTTGTTTATTTAAATTTGTAGTTAGCTTTGTAATTAATTCTGTGAAACACTACGCAGCAAATTATATAGATACATCTGTGCCTGTGTTGTGGAGCCTTACTCTATACGATGTTATTAAAACCGTCCCTCAAGTTGAACAAATACACCAATGTATTGTAATCTATGAAATTGAAATGACAAAATAGTTATGAGATACCACATTCACAAGTGCTGCTCACCTTGACTGAAAACAAAAAAACGCTTGAACTGACCTAAGGGTACCTGCTATTTCTCATGTATTTAGATCTGTAACCTACATTTCCATTAAAGTGAGACTGCAATGCCACCATCAGTTCCGCAGCGAATCCAGCAGCCATTTGGCTGATACCGGGCCTGGAAACAGTGCACTAGAACAAGATTATGCAGCAATCGAATTAAGATTATGTTATCTTGGCATAGGCTACGCACACGCATTAAAACGTACCAGATAAAACGTACCAAATAGACGCAATGGTTTATGTCTAAAAAGAAACTGTTATTTTCTGAGGTAACAAAAGTTGAGTCTGGCAAAATAAGTATATCACACGAATAATATTAATTCGATCATTCTATTGCAGTCTACTTCTATAAAATATGAAATAAGCGAATAATAATAATAATCAATTGTACATGTTTATGCGAATGTTACGCTTCTTTTCGACTAAATCGACGTGTATTCAACTTCTTTCCATGGAATTGGTTTATTTTCGAAATGAGACAAGTTTTAGCCATAACAAAACAGATGAACGCTGCACGGTAAAATTCATTGAACGAATTCAAGTACTTTTTACTCTTACAACTTTACAAAACGAACAAAGTTAGATTAATCGTAAACGTCATTTATCCTATCTGTAGTGCTTTCAGTAGACTATGGTATTGTCTTTTGCCATTAATAAAATTTACCTGTTGGTCCAGCGACCGATCTCGGGTGGAGTTTGTCGGAGCAACGACGTCATTGCAGAAATAACAACCAAGGGAATTTGATTCAAGCACACCATGTCTGCATAACAACGAGACATTTAATAAGAGTGAGGATATTAAGAAGTAAAAGTATGTTGTACGGTCATCAAATGCATGTTATTTCTTTGTAAGCAGTGACTCCTCTCTTGGCTTTCCTCAGACAAATGCGCCATTTTTAACCAGCACAACCAACAAATGGATTGCTTTTTTTATTGATTAGCGAGAGCTATAAAGAACCGGGCCGAGCAAATATTTTTTTAGCTTTGTCTTTGTAGGTCTCCACTATTGCTACAACTGCATAAGAGATCAGCCTTTAAATGTAGATCATTCTTAAACAGGTATTCAAATATATAATGTTAAGAAAATTTTTTGACATTCGCACCATAGTGATATGATACTATTTTCAGGCTAACATCACGCATGCTAACCGAACAAATAATATATTCTAAAAACTGTACGTACCTCATGACAAGGAAAGTGTCAAATCCAAGGGCCGCGTTAATGACAATCTTCTTTTTAGCAGAACCTAACAACGTAGGTAGCCACCGTGCTTCCCGTGTGTCCAATAAAAGGAATACAGCATCGTGATCCTCAAACAGCTTCTCCAATTGCGCTACCGCTTCAGAAGTTTCTTTCCTGTACTCAGGCGTTGCTATTACAATAAAAACCGAATTTAACACATCAGCTCATCACGACGTGTTAATTTACTTGTTTGAATGTATTCTTTAATCTTGATGCTTAACTTCTGTACAATATATTAATTTGTCGATAGTGAACCGGTGTTACTCATAGATATGGAACACACAATACGGCTTACAAAGCCGTCTGATTTAGTATGGTACTAACATGCTCACGAAGTAGAATTCCTTTCATAATGTATTCTTTCGACGCGTTTAATAATTAAGTAATGCGAATAGTAGGCATTGGGCTTGTTAAGAATGGCGATATAATTCCTAAAAATGTAGAGTTGTCAAAAGACGAGCATTTTCTTGATTCTTTTTATAACGAAGCTAACATGCATCATGACAAACCCTACCAGATCCGTGCCCTGGCATTGGGATTTTTATCCGAGCATGTCTTGCATCGACTCCGGGGAAAATTTTTTTACAAGCTTCAGCAGCTGCTTCAGCCTTGGGCCTCCCGCCTCTTAGAGAATCGTCAAACAAGAAAAGTGACTGCCGAACAGGATTTGAGTAGGATACGTCTCCGGAGTCTATAAACGTTATGCGACGTATGCCCCAACCAAGCAACGAGCGAGCCACGTTGCATCCAAGGGTGCCTAAGGGTAGATTCAGCAGCAAAATAAGCCATTAATGCCAATTCGTGAATTTCAATTTTATCATACGTCGCCGTGAACTTAATTTCAGTACACTGTATACGTGTCGGGACATATTAATTCCAAAAAAAAAAACTATACATGTGTGTAGGATACTGCTGATGAAGTGCCATTGAAAATTAACAGCTGGATAGACTCTTTAATTTACACTTTAATTTATCAAATCACATTCATCCATTAAATTCATCCAGGTTTAACTTTATTTAGCCGAAGTGCGGTATGATGCAAACTGTTGTATTTGTTCACCTAATTGTCGTTCAATGTTTTAATATCTCATTAAATAGAAGGTGTAAAATTCGGTCCACGTAAACCAGGCACGTTAAAAGCGGGTAAGAAAACATATACACCAACGCCCACTGCGGAATCAAGGCCATAGGCCTAGGATTTCAAATGCATTGTTATATTTACCAATATACAAGCAAAGTAAGGCTCTAACTTTGCCTTATGGCCAAACGGCTTCTAGCCAGCTTACACCGTGTGCTTTTAGGAGTGCGACACCCATAATATTCCAAAATATATACAAGCATATGAACAAAATTGATATTTAATCAAATATGATGTTGATAACTGATCCGAACTTATTAAGAGCTCAGCTTTGTCATTTTGTTTAGGCAAGCAACTGTATCGAAAGCCTTAGGGAAACCAAAATAAATGAAGCCAAATAATTTCTTACGGTTATTAAAAACGGTCCATCAGACAAAAAGCAAAACTAATACTACTCTACCCTACAGCTATTTAAAATATTAAGGTAGCAGAAGGAGAAAAACAAAGAGGTTGAATACATTGACATCACTAAGCGATTTTATTACATCGTTGCAGTTTACAAATACATTTGGGCAGTGTTTATGATATATAGAGCAACTTATAAAGCAAGGGGAGAAAAATTAACTAAAAACATAAATTAAAAAAAAAATCCAGTTTAAGGACACTCAAGAAAACTCAACAAAACTGTAAAGATAGCCAGTTTTGGCTATAGGCAAAGCGCTTAGTAGAAGGTGGGTAGCAGTGTTGAGCCGGTAGATAATGTTTATCATTTACTATATTTACACTACATAAGGTTGAAATGTATCGAAATAGCAGAGCATATGAAAAGAAAACGATGACATAGAAATACTTTGCATATAATAGGGTTAATAATATAGTTAATCGATACTTTTTAATAAGTTATATACCTTGCATATAATAGGGCTGAAACTTCGCAGGCTAATAACTTGCCATTGACACATTACCCGTAGCGAGGTGAGGCTCCGTATGTTAACAAGAGAGCCGCAACAACATGCATGTCGCTTTAACTTAATTGCATAATGAGCTGACATTAACAGCTCATTAGATATTAAGAAATAGCTGATGTATATTGCGCTAAAATATTAAAGTTAATAGTACTTAGAAACACAAGATGTAATGAAGCAAAAAGAACTGTAGAAAATATGAAACAGAATTGTGCAGAACAGGTACGGAAACTAGACTGTCAATACAGTAACATATTAAGCTACCTGATCCAAGAAGTAGGCACTTCGTCTTCGATATCTTTTCTAGGTCGAGATCAGGTGCTAATCTCCACCGCATCAACTTGAGGTTTAGGTTGACGGCAGACTCTGCCAACACTTTCGGGTCCATCGAAGATGATAGATTGAGGTGCCTATATTTTGATGAAATTGCAAAGATATTTTTAAAAACATGGCAATTACTGAACTTTGAGAATTTTAATTTTCATTTCACTATCGACCGATATTCCAAAGGGTGGAGATCATCTAACAATGTGCTACGTAATTAATTTCATGGAGAAACAAACCTATGCTTTGTGCTGAATTGATTTACAAGATTTACTGATAAAGAAGAAAATAAGTCAAATAAGTATTAACAATCATCATCATCATCATCATCACCATCATGTAAAAACGGTTTTATCTGTGTCGTATTGGCAAGTGATTACTATTCAAATGTTACTCTATCATTTTTGTTTGTCATTCATTGAATTGCTATTAAAGTGCAAGGAATTTGGCTACAATTATCTCACCTCGGTTTATTTTCACCTTGTTGGTTCTCCTCCCAGCCTACGAATTTCGCTGAAGACATGAACTCCGAATCAAGATTTAGCTTGAATAGATTCACACAATTATGCGTAAAAAAAGAACTAAGCAAATAGAACCTCATTTATAAGTATACATCAAATACCCTGACCGAATAAACTAAATGTGACCATTCTCAGCCTAGGCGACTGATTTTATCTTGCTTTTCAAATATATTAGTCATTCTACTTACTTTAGATCAAAGCTTTGCTTTCAATGATATTCAATGATTATAAGATTTTTGTCCTTTTATCATCTAGTTTTGATTTTGAGTGATAATTTTAACTTACAAATGTACAGTTAGTACAAGGGCAGAATAACGTTGCATTCTTTGAACTTTTAAAATTTAGCTTACTCTAACATACCTTTTGTAACTTGACATTGATTAGCCTGGATTTATTATAATTGTGCAGACGGGATCCCCTTAGACTGATCACCGTATATATTCCGGTGTTTCCACCGCCATTGGCTGAATCTACAGGCGGCATGTGGTGCGCGATCATAAGTACCAGACTCCTCAAGGGCCACCCGACGAAATTGGCATCACCGGATGGGTCCGCGAAAATGACGTAAACGTTCGATGAATGTCGCCTTTTGATTTGCTCCATTGGAAGTTCCTTAAGTGTTTCTTTTTCCAAGAGTATAAACATTTTCCCTTCGCACACTTCTGTATATCGAAGAACAACAATTAATTCCAGTATTTACAATAGCTTTTTTTTATGGACAGCTAAGATGCCCTAGCCAAATTACATATATCAGGCCAAAGCGCAGCGTGGCGTACAATATATTACTTTTTGAGGTAACATATTGTAAACCTAAATTAAATTTGTCTAAAGTAATTATATACAATGAAAGTTCACAAATAGTACAATCACGTCAACACCAGTACCGAAAGGCTTAGTCAGTATATTAAACTTTCATCAAACTACACATCTGCTATACAACAATGAGACAACAACATTTTAAAAGTAGCTTACCAACACAAAGCTGCAACGCAAACAAAGATTTGTTCAAAAAATGTATTGGTAAAATTTTTGTTGTTATACCTTTCCAACATTTACAAATGCATCAAATAGTAATATAATGAAACTAGTGGCACGCACCTGCAATTTTGGCCATTTGTTCTTCAGACAAGTCACAGTCTTTTATAGAACGCAGTGGCCCAACTTGGCTAAATTTCACTTGGCAAGGCAGACCCAGTGCTGGGAATGCACACCAATAAACAAAATAGAACTTCTTCAGATCGGCAAATGAAAGAAGAATCATCGGGCACAGATGCTCAAACGGGCGAAGCAGGGCCTCTCCTGACGTGATTGCTTTTACCATCTATAAGAATGGATGAACAATAACAGTACATTGCAATATATAAATTTGCATCTCTCTAGTTACTATAATAATAGCTGTCTACTGAATTCTGAATTAATATTTCTTGCGCCAGAAAACTTGAAAAGCAATTTACCTAGAAAACTACGTTAATCTTAATACGCAGATTTGTTCACCCTGAATGACTTTTACGAGTCTTGCTAACGACAAAAAACTGAAAGCGTGTTATAACCTTGTCGATACTGTACAGTCTCCCACTTGTAAAAAAAGGTTCCGCAAGATCGTAGTGTAACACACATAGACCATATATAAACAAACTTTAATAATAGGTTAGGCATCGTTCATCTAAGTCGTTGTCATACGATCGCTATCCAATTTTTGGGCGGTGAATAAAATGGGTGAATGTGAAACGGGTTGTCAGTCGATACTCGTGTGGTAGATTGCTTCATTAAGATTTTTGAACAAAAATTGAACGAATATTTGGTCAGTTTTACAACTCGTTTGCCCAAAAGAAGTCGTATCATGAACGTTGGATTATAATTGTAAAAAATCTTCAGTAGTATTAGCTGCTACTTCAGTATTTTTTCACTCGTCTAATATTGCTTTAGGTTTTACAGTGTATTGTATTTATTAACTTGCTCATTAATAGTATACCCAAAAGACAATATTTTACCGATCGACCCCAGTATCACTAACAAACAATCACTAAAATATGAATTTCATCTAGTTTGCCTATTAAAAAAGTCTCAATATTTGTTTACGTCAAAATGATTTTCGTTAAGTGAGTTATATTATCTGGTAGTAACCTAAGTCGCAACAAAGGTCCACGTTTCTTGACGTCAGTTACTTTTGAAGTAAAATCCCAAGAACAGCTTGGGAAAACCGAGTTTCGTTTTATTTATTGCAAAAACCGAGCAAATTGCTTCACAGTGCGCCGGGTAACAGTAGTACCGGGTTCATAGTGGTTTCAGATTTTTCTTATTAACAATACTGTAAATGTATATATCTTTTTTTGTTAATCGTTTTTAAATATCCGCTTCCAGTATTATGTACGATTCAATTTTGCACAATATCCTCATACATAAAAAATACTTGACTGATACTCAAATTTGATTTTAGTTCTGTAATATTTTTTGTGCAGATATAAAATTTCGCACCTTGACTATGGCCTCTTTAATAAGGCCATGTTTATCGCACTTTTTGAACGAATCAATACTATTCTTGTTTAGAAGGGTACCACGTAAGCTGAGGGGTGAGCAATTATCCTGCAAAGGTATGGCATGAATCACAGCAGACTATGTTAAACACGAAGCGTTTGACATTACATATCATAATTATAAGAGGGAAAAACATGAAAAAAATGTTCAGTATCAATTTAATTCAAGTATAATATATATAAATAAATTTATAAAAATTTATATATATTTTTAAAACATATATATATAAATTTTATAAATTAAAGTATAATATATATACGTGACTTTTGCAAACATAATTTTTGGTGCTGTTATAAATCAGTTGGTGGTTCGGGCGAATGGAAGTTTATGCGCAGAGACGAAAACCCCTGGTTGAAATCTTGAAGGAAACGCGTGCTGCCATTATTCTCTTCCTTATGATAGTGCAAGAGCATTTGTGCAAGAAAGCAATTTGCACATGAATGGAAAGTAAAGAAAAAATATGCATACCTCTTGAAAAGCGCCATATCCAACTGATGCGATGGCTCGTGAAATATTGAGGTTGATGTCAAATTTGGCTTGAAATCTAACAGGTTGTTCACTGAGTCTGAGCTCATCCAGCTTTTTTGCGCTCAACTTGTGCCAAAAGTTTAGATCGATCTGGGAGGTGAATGCCAAGTACCGAAGTGGTCGCTCAGTGTTATTGTGCGGTTCCATTCTTATATGAAACTGTGTGAACCACAAACGGAACCTACAGAAAGAAGAAATTTCTGATATTACATTTCTTCTTTTTCTTTAGCCTAAGATGGTGTATTTATACAATCTTAACGATTGAGCTTCGCACAACTATTGTTAAAAAATCCATTAGCAATAGGTATAGTAAATTGTTATTGCAAGTTCTCTTAATAACGCGTACTCTAGATAAGCCAAAGATAATGTTAATAAAGTAAATCATTCTAATGGTTATAAATTACATTTTTAGAATGCTATCGTATTTCGCACGCTGAGATATTGACCCTCATCGGGTATTTCTGATCACGTTTAAATTTAAACAAATCAAGAACATATTGTTTACCATGTCTATTCACGAAAAATTATATACACTGAAGTTTTCCCACCATAATCCTGATTGCTGAAGGCTGTTTTCGCCACTTCCTTAATCCAAGGTCTATTTGAACGGTATGAAAGGTTCTACGAAAATAACAAAAAAAATTACAGCCGATTTTGTATAGTTTAGACGGTTTTTTAGAACAACTATGGTAACAAAAATAGCTGAAATTCGCGCTGATAGATAGATATCAGCATGTACAAGGAAAACCTCGAATTTGAAGTACTTGAAAAGATGAAGCTAACTTAATAGTTGAGTTACATGCTTCTATTGGGCAACTAAACTATCAGAATAATTATTTCGTTCCTACAGAACGTATGTTTGCTTTCTCGAAAATTGAACACAAAGTAACGGAAATCAACAAAAAATTCTGGATCCAACCTGACAGACCGCGTTTTACGTGACTATTTTTGTAACAGTTATAGTCAGCTGATTCGACCGTTCTAAGTGCGACTCTCAAATTGATCCATGCCATGGAAAGGGAAGTGGTTGGTATACGGAGACTGCACGGATCGACTTTAACCAACTCTGGGTATTATTAAAAAGCAAACAGCGCACAGGAAATTGGCGTTAGCATATTGAAAATTGCCGCTAAACTTTTTCAATTATATCTATACGCACATTTAATTCTTGAATATCCTTACTATCCAGAAAACACATTTTTTTCTAACCTTAATTAGCACTTTTGGAAGCAATATATGTCCTGCGGAATAAGATACAATAAACGTTTAAAATGTTCCAAAGAAAGTAGAACAGTTGCGTTTCAAGGGCGCATCATATATTACGGCTTTAGTTCAAGCAGGGTGTTTAGTTTCTGCTTACTGCGTTGAACCTGCTTATTGTTCTGAGAAAGGATTCTATTTTTACTGATTGAATGGCAGCGAACTTCGAAGAGCTTCTTAATTAACAAACAAGTGATCGATCTCAGTAGATGTTAAACTCATTGTGAATAGGGCCTTAATGAACAATAATTCGAGCGTTAGCTAACATTATAATTAGATCTAACGATGCCTAGGTGAACCCGAGATAGTTCCAACATAATCACTATTATAAAGATGAAATAGGCGGAAGATGATACTAATTGAATTCAAAAAGGATTTTATTCATCCATTGGTGTTGCCAATAAACGAATTTCACGCGCCTACACCTAAAAGATTTCAATGTTATCAATAATATGAAGACATATATGTAATCACTCTGGACAAGATGGGCAACTAAACCCACTGATGCATTACAGGAGAATTTATTCGTCGAAAATGATTAGAAGTGGCAACCTTAAAACGTTTAAGAGCATACGGCTGTTTCCATTGGTGCAGAAAACGGATTCCAGACTATTAAATGTTGGTACTCAAGGCCCTGTCGTTAATGATGGCTCCTCAAGTCGCAAATGGGAAGAGTAAACGTCACATGCTCATTTTATTCTACTTCCCGCAAGCTCTTGGATATAAATATACTATCCTGAAAGCATAATTCAAAAATTTGACTCCACAATTTGTGGTTCCTACAGCTTCATTCAAACTCTGCTTGCAGAATGTATTCCAATTTGTAATACATACGTTAAACGCTCTTTAATAAGAAATAAATGGAACTTACTTATGAGCAACTTGCTTTTTCTTGGTCCGCTAACATACTTTATTTCTTTCGTTCCGTCGCACGCGATTGCAAAACTTGTTATAGAACATTCAGTTTTTTTCTCCAGTACCTAGGGTTTTATATTATTATTTGTTTAATCATAGTGTGCCGATTGAGTTCTATGGGTTGACCTTAAACCGCAGGCAACCTTAAAATATTGCCAGGAAGGGGTGTGTAACCAAGCGTTGACCTTTAAATATTAACGAATTTATTTACGTTTCATCTGGACGGCGCATATGCATGCTGTAATAGTTTCACAGCTGACTCAACAGACAATCAGAGAATAAGCGCTGGTTTTTCTTGTGATTTCCCTTAAGAAGGTTATTTTATCGTTCTTGCCCTCAGAACATCATCAGTTTTATATACGAAAAACAACATAGTAATTACTCTATCAGCATGATCATGATTCACGCTTGTTGTTCATCGTTGATACACAATGGCAGCATGCCTAGAGAAAAGATCGGAGTAACTATAGCACCAAAAGCATCATCGTCACCCTCATCACCATCCTCAGAGTGAAAGGGGTGAAATGGGCCAAGCAGGAGAAGCGCCTGGAAAGCTGATGTCCCCTCGCTCTATTTTTCCACTCTGTTTTAGTGTCAGCCGATTAGTGGAAAGTCGATGAACCGACACAGTAATTGATCGTATGTTTATTGCGTCTGTAGATTTTACTTGTTTCAGTCGTCTGCTTTATGCTAGCGGCTAGACTGTCTCCCCATTTATTGTCACAGTGTGTAGTGATGGTTGAATGATAGCAGTGATTGTTCATTATGTCCTTTCTTGGTCGCTGCAGCAACGCCACCGCTTTCTCAGTCGTTGCCGCTACTGCTGGCGCTTAGGAGCATTCTCTAGAAGGCAAAAAAGAGAAAGAGGAGATGACGGAGGAGGAGGAGAGGAGAAGGAGCGGGATGACGTCGCTCAGCTCATGCAGTTGTTTCATCGACAGGAAACCACATAAGAACAGTACTGATACTACAACTACCAATATTACAAAAGTTTTCTTTGCTCATGTGATTGTTGTTGTTCCTACTACAAATGGCTGTTGAAGTTGTTTAAATACTGGTAGTGGTTATAAGACCGCTGATGGGACTGTAGCTCCCTCTGGTGTTGTGTACTCGATTCCTTTATAGTTGGTGAGATTGCCGCTGTCTTCTTAACCTACGCTACGGCCGCTGGTATTTTTGTGCAAATGGATCAAGTGGTTGTTTCTTTTAGTAGCGTCGCCTAGTTTGTTTCGTGAAAATTGTACTCCAATAAACTGTGTTCATAGTCGTTTGCTTTAGTGATGGTCACAGTGCTTTACATTGATGATAATTACTTTGAGCGAGTGATTTTCATTCTACGCGAAAGTTTACAGTGACATCGCTTATAGCGACGAAGCACAGAGGACGTACTAATTTTTTCAAGAGTAATATAATATTATAGCTATAGTATATAGTTACATAAAGTATATGGATACAAAAGCCATTCGGGTACTGTGATCGGACGTTACCACCGCATGTGCTCAGGCTTTAAATTCAGCGGTGAAACTGATGAAAACGTAAAGAAACACTGTGTAATAGACTTTATAGAATTATCGTTTTGTCCACAGACTTTTTGGCAACAGTTATCCATTGAGAAAGAACAGAACTTGTTGCATTTAATAGCGGCGATAATTCGAAGGCACTGTTCCACCTTCTCTGTCGCGCTTTGGTGAGATAATATATAGCTATAGTGCGCTAAAATAAATAAGCAGCGAACTGACTCATGGGGCGAGGAGACCACTGTTACAGCTTCTATCCAATTGACTGCAACTGAGCAGGTGGGTAATATAGGTGGAGAAAACTCTTTCTTTTAACAGTAGATATATAGATAATAATACCTTTGTTGATTCATGTGCGCACTATTGAATAACTAAGACGGGAATAAGAGGGTATGCTATGAATTAAACAATTCGATACCGCAGATTGAATGGTGCATAACGTTGCAGACGAGTTTTTTTCAAGGTTGTAGCTTTATACCGTAGCCTGTAAAGAAACTCGATTGGATTTTATATCGAGGTACAAGCTGCCGTCTAGTTGCCGACGAATGAAACACTACTTCTACTACAATGCTGTGCTACGCAAGTCTCTGTGCGGGCTGTAGAACAAATATGGAGTAAGATAAAAATAGAGTAAGTGACGCTTGTTTATATTCTCGGAAACAAACCTTTATGACGACAACGTATTGAGAACTTTCACTACATGTGTCTCAGATATACGTGAGTCATAACGTTTTCCCGAAATTTCAGTAAATAACAGCGGGAACTAAGGTCATTTCGGGCATGCATCAATCGATATAATCGATCTATTGACTAAAGAAGACTCTCTGAAAATTACAAATCAACAATAATCGAAGAGATAAGTTTAATCAATATTTGACTGAGTGCCATTTGGCATTTGTATCCCGAAGTGTTTATAAATTTCTGAAGGATACATTCTTGACTAAATAAATGATAAGATACTGTTATGGAAGTGTTAGAGATTTAAATAAGTAACGTCATGTAGTTTATACGTTTGTTTCTGAAGACCTATTGTGTTGTTCATCTCGAAAGTTTGCACGGATGTATCATCCTTCGTCTTGTGCCATAGTGATTGTAATTAAATATACAAACACCTATTGACAAAATTGATTATTGGGATTCACACTGTACATGTGGTTTAGATTTTCTACGGTCAGTAGAAGTGATTGTTGCAACATAGACTTTATTGGTAACTAATAACTGATTTTTTAATTATATTTGCACATTTCAGTATTAATGTGGAACACAATTATATTTTCTCGTTTAACTCAGCTTAAGTGCACGTATATGTGTATACGTACACATGTGTTACGGAAACCTTTATATTTTGTATATATATATGTTTTGTCGAGCTCGGTGGCTTGATGCATTCGTATGCGCCTTGCGACCGGAGGAGACATGTAGGTGCAC
>MNPL01001375.1:54238-70414 GCA_002081605.1 Tropilaelaps mercedesae
CGATGGTCAGCTTTAAAAAAACATATATATATGTTTTGTTATTTATACTGTTTATCGTATTTGCACCTATTTGTCTTAAACTTCGGTTAACCTGACAGAAAATTGAAACATGATACAGCACAGGTTTGCAATGGATTGGTGTGACATAGAAGTTAATATTACACACTTTTCCGTCAGAGAATCCATTCCATAAAGTAAAGCCGGCTCAGTTAGAATAATGCTGTAACCCATCATTGTACGATTCCAGAAATTCCCCACTGCCACTGATTGCTTACCCAGCCGCCCATACACGGATAGATTTTGTGACGATCCAGGATCGCGGGTAGCTTTGCTAACCATAAGATTGTTAACAACTTTTTGCTAAAGTAATAGATGTGGCTAAGCAAATAGGAATACATCCTGTCTTTAGGAATAAGTTCGGAGCACGGATTTCGTATCTAACAGGTACAATAGTCAACCTTTAAAACCGGGCGCCTTTGGTGGTTTTTTCATTCTCAGTTTAGTTTGGGGAAATCAGCATCGAATATTCAGAATAAACGAAAAAAGTTAATTGTTATGATCTAACGATTTGGGAGAAAACCTTGCAAGTGGTAGGAAAACTATCGCTAGCTATCCTTGCGGAGAAAAGTTTATGAGAAGTAGTAGATTAGTACATTTTTTTTAAATATAAATTTAAGAACCTATCAGATTTTTTTTAAGATTGTTTATTTGAGCTAGCTCTTTTTTATAAGTATTTTTATTAAAATATGACCTGCGTAATATAGTCGTCAGTTAATGGTGTAAAATATTTAAACTGAGACGATTGGTTTCAACAAAGTTTACGTAAACTTTTACGCACAAAATTCAAGTTTGACTTGGGAAGCTTGAGGAAGCAATATACAAATAGTTGTCACTAATTATGGCACACGGGTATCTCATCCGCTTAGATGAAAATAGCATTAGTTAACTCCGGTTTTTGTCAAGAATTCGATTATTTAAATTCAGTTCCATTACACGATATTACTTTGTTGCTGCAATTTACAAAAGTAACTTCGGTTACCGAGTTTGTGCTATTTTGCTGCCAAGAATTGCGCAATCGCGTGTAATTCTATTTTCCTTGCTATCCCGCGTGATTTGCCTAAGAGCCCTTGCCTATTGGTAATATAACGAACGCACTTTTTTTAGCATAGCAACTGCCACAGGCCAAAGTGTAAATGATCGGAATATCCGCGCAAATTTTGGACAAATAGAACCTACCCGTTACTGTTAGAAAGTTCGTACTTGAGAGTATATTATGCGACCAAGCTTGCCGATGGCGGAATATTTCACGAAAAACGAATAAAATTTACGATTGTAGCTGCAATTATAGTTGTAAAACCAAACAGTAAGAACTAAAAAAGGACAGCATAAGTGTCGAAATTCTCCATTTCCAATAAGAAAGAGAAAATAGCTCAGCTTAATTTAAAACATTCTGCATGAAAAAAGGTTTTTTATTTTAATAATATTATTTTTATAATGATAATAATAATAATGATAATAGTGATAATGATAATAATAATAATTATAATAATAATAAAAGCATACAATAATGCATATTTTCGCAGAAAATATAACTATTATGTTTTTGCGTAGCGTTTATGGATTGAACAAGGCTCCTTAGGTAGATGGTAGACGGCTAAAATGCGCCGTCTCATTAACCGGCCGCTAGATGGACTCATCACATAGATAAATTCAATAAGGTTTATGCATCATATTATCACTATTAAGATGCATTAGAAAAGGTTTTACTTGTTCATAAACAGGATTAAGGCAGAATTATACAATACGAATAAATGCAAAATGAATTGAAAAACTGCCTAACTGTTTTCAGTAAATTAGGTAAAAATGATTACCGTGTAATTGTTTCGATATTCTTTAAACAATTGCGGATATTAATTGAATTATTATACAAGAATATTATTTTACTATTATTATTTCTGCGCGTCAGTATGATAGATAATTGTAAAGTATGAACATATACTTTTAGTGGTCTCCATGCGTGCTATCATATCCTAATGCGGCATTATTCCTACTCACCTTACCTAATGTTCTGTACCCTTCTAATCTAGCTTAATTCGGGCACTCGTTCTGATGACCGTTGTCCAGCCTCATCACGGCTTTGTAGTCTGAACTTTCCCTGGCTCTACTGCTTCCAGTGCTCCTCTACCGTTACTACGGTCTCAAAAAATAGGAAATTAACTTTATAATGGGTAAAATTATAGTGGGTATACTTTTTATTACCGACCTATCACGCGATACGTCGAAATTTTCAAGGCCTCATTCGTAATTTTGGTGTCAAGATCGCAATATTTAAACCGTACCACGTCCAAGCTACAGCGTCAAAAGCATACTGCTGCATGTGAAAGCATAAAGTCTATACAGCGCGCAAGTTGGGTCAGTGCAGCTTATGTACTCACATTGCACGGGTAGATATTTTTGCAAAAACTATGCAAAAATTAGTTTTCTGCGTAAGCCTACGTTAGAAAGAATCGCCATTACAGAACAATAAAGCTATGCAAAAACTACAGTCCAACCTATTACTGCAATATGGAATATCACTGTTAACGTATTGATTAAGACGCTTGACCCGTTTAGTGCTACTTACAGTAGATATATTCTAGTCTAGTGCAATACATTTAATGTGTACATCACAAAAACAACATATTTGATATAATGAATGTCTAGAATGTCGATGTCTCACAGCAAAGACTATGACTGAAACATGGCGGTGTCAGTGTAAAACAAAGTAATCTAGATAAGAAGAAATTGCTTTAAGGCTACGTCAGGATTATGCAGAATTAATCGAAATCGGATGCCTTCTGTTACACTCTACCTATGCAAAATGATAGATTATGAATCCAGTGTTTCCAAAGTTCCGTATGCAGCAACTTTTTGGTGAATTATCAGTAATAAGTAATTGAATAGTTTGATGATATGTGATTAATTACATACGGTCTGTAATTAATTAGATCAAAGAGAAAGCTTTTGAGCAATTTAAAAGTTAGTATTTGAGGCAGGTAGTACTTATAATCAATGAACACAATGAAACGGTTGTATTACAAATGAATAATGCAGTTGTATTTGCGCAACTTGACCTTCAACTACATATATATGCTTTAATGTTGTTTTTAGTTGTCTAAAGACCAGAATTTTTAACTATACATATATTAAAATATACGTCTAATATTTAGGCGCTTTGCTATAGGTTTTTATGAGCATTGATAATTGATATGAGCACTGTGGTAGGTTTGTTTTTTTGTTTACGCGCTGTCGCGGTAACGAAAGTACTTCTGACAAGCGATAACCAGGCATGTAATAGTTCTCGAATAAAAATTTGGATTACAAATAATGGAAAAACTACGTAATGCTATAACATTACACGTGATGTGGAAAATACTAGCTCCGGGCTTAGCAACGAACCCACGTATTTGTGGACTGTCAAGCGTCGGTGGTGAACCTTCTATACACTTTAACTTCTTTATAATCAACTACTGTACATAGCTTCACTATAAAACAGGACAATAAAACGTTTTTTATAGTAACTTCTTTAAGCTTTTTATAGTATTAAATTGAGCTCCATTTCTGCGGGAAACTATTGTATCGTGTTTACTTGCCGTTCAGATAAGTAACAACTTTTGTGAGTCCAAGAGCTGTAGGCTGCTCCAGGCTAGAACTGTTATCCTTTCTATTATATAACAGTGCCTCAATAATTCCGGCAACTGTTAATATTCGTTGCATTGTCAGCTGTCCACTCTCAATGTTATGAATAGCTGTATTGACTGAGGCTATAAAATATTTATAACCTCACTATGATTCTTGTTTAACTTTTGCGGGATTTCCGATCGATGAATCAGGCCATCAATATCTAAGCGGTAATCTAAGAAGAGTAGCTCATACATTTTGTTCTATTTTTGATTCTGGAAATCTTTACAGATATGTACATCACTATAGACAAGTGAGTGCCTTTTGGTAGTTGAACGTCACACGAATGGAGGATTACGTGAGCTCTACCGACCATAAGCACCTTGTCTTTGTTGTCTAGTTTCAAACCATAAAAATTGTACAACTTAACAGGAATGGGATGAAATATGATAACTTTATTATATCGCTCGTTATCACACATAGATACGAAATAAATGTTGAATTCCAAACCAACTAGGTGCAATCAAATACGTTTTTAAGCATATATCCTTTTTCGTCGGATTACAGGGAATTCATGTAGCAGTTTCACTTCCTCATGACTATCGGACATCAATTATTTGAAAAGATAAGGTATATCTTTTAGCATCCCATTATAGAACTCACAAAGACTAACTCAGCTTTGTTTATTGCAATTAATACCGTTGTAAATATTTTGCTAATTATATTGTTCCTCATTGTCGGAATGTAGCAGAGGATCTTTAGTGTGTGTGTTACTCTGGTTACTGTTTCAATGTTGCAAAAAGCTTGTCAGGTGTCTGCTTTGACAACCAGATGCGAAAAATTCCAATAAGATCGACTATACCTTTTTACGCTCGTTATCTTGGTCTTTTTCTCTATTTATGTCTTATTGAGCTACGTTTTTTCTACGCATAGTTACTGCAATGGGTGTATGTCTGAGACGTACTAAGAATGTTTCATAAACTATTCACGTTCTGCGATTTTGATTTTGCTTTATAAGGTATAAGGTTTAACAGAGAGACTAAGTGCGAGCTCTAAATAGCATTTGGAAGAATTTTATTCCACGTGCAATTAACTTCATCAACGACGAATAATGGATCCGCCAGCGGCTCCAGAACGACCTTTCTTAGCCTGTAGTACATAGTGTAACTGTCTGCTCCAAAAACGTTTTGTATTATTTGAGGAATCAACGATTGAAATCAGATCAAACCACTGATGAGACAACTTTCGTCGTCATCAAGACTTTGTTTGTTTTTAAACCTTTCTTCTATTTTTCAACAATCACTCGACGAGCTGTTATTCCAAAAATTTATCACAATGTTCCATATACGTAAATAGGACTCCAAAGTCGAATTCAGTAAAAAGAGGTTCGCCTCACTAACTGTCGGTTCATGTAATTCTTTGAGAACATCATTACCACTGAAACACGAATACACGAGAACGCGAATTCACAAGTGTATGTAAACGCAAATTTTTCATATCGTATAGGATAAAGTACTACGTTTCAATTTGACTGGAGTAAGTGGAGTAACACATCGCATTGCTTTTACCTTATTTACTTTGATTTCAAATTCGTGTTTGAAAGAATCACCCACTCGAGAGTAATTGCCACGCTACCACAATTTGGTAGCTAGTCAGTTCATTTTGCATGGTGCAGAATTTACCACAATTCTTGCTTATTATATCATTTTCCTACATTGTCTTGCCTATATTCTCTTCAGGCGATTCCGGTTCGACCAATGAAAGCGGGCCGTGGGACTATTGCTTTTGTTTCAGCATGTTCAGAAAAACTCTGGTATCCGATAGACGTTCCGATACACGGGCAGCTCATCTTGGCGGTGACTTGGCAGGATCGACATTTATCAATTCGCCCATTATCAGCGCAATTTCTGCGACAAATAAATCGTCCATTTACTCAAATACCATAGACAACGGCAAAGCCGGAAATACATATTCAACGGTTGTGGCAGCTCAGGTCACGAGTAAAACAGGTAACGTATCTTTTTAATGCAGTTTTCCGCACGCATCTGATTTGCGTGAGTGTTATTTCAGCCGCAAGTGATTTTATGAATGCTTGACAAATTGGGTTTCTTTTATATCACTTCTTGGGTTACAGACCCGTTTGTTATTATTTTTACAGGCCATAAATTAGAAACGTGGAATGTGACACCTGCTTTAAATATCTGTGTTTATTCTTAAGCACGCATAGTGCGGAAGATTGACGCACCACTCCTAAAATATGTTGTTTTTACTCATATATGAGAATTTTCTAGTCATGTGTAAATATGCCATGTAATCATAAGGCACGGCCAATTTATTGTGCTAGAAGAGATTCACTTCGATCCATGAGCTATAAAATGCAGTCTACTGATTGCAACAAGCCAGAATTTTGAAAGTACTAATTCAAAGTTTCACATTACAAACCCACCTTGGAATAAAATTATACATAGGCACTAATAACCCACCACGTTCAATTAAATCTAGGCAGTGGAATGTGTGAGGCTCGAACTATTCAAAAAGTTGTCGTCCCATTATTTCTAGGAATAATATAGGCAATTAGCATATTCAAATATAAAAACATCAGACTTATCACTTTTATTGCATTACAATTTTCTTGTGATTTCAAGCTCCTAGCTTCAAATGGGTGGTATTACAGGGCAGTCATACTTTAGAGCCCTGTACAGCCGGAGCATGAATTGGTCAATGAAAAAGTAATTAAATCTATTCTTGTGGTACATCAAAAATAAAGATATGTGTATTATATACTGCCATCATCGTTAGCTAAACATCGTTAGCAGTACCTAGCTAAATCGTCGACTAGGAGCCAGGTTTCTCTGTAAAAATATGCGACATTTTAGCGCTTTTTTCTGCCTATTAAAAGCTTAGATTAGAACGACAAACGTAATCTATAGGAGGTTATATATAGGTAAACGCCGTGGATACGCGATAAAAATACTGAACACTTTATAATGGCTCAAGAATGGTTCAGTGCATGGTTCATAAGTGGATTCGAATTGGCCTGTTGGATGCAAGTAGAGCTAGCAGAGTGCTTCATAGCTTAGGCAAAAAAACCTTAATCTTTACATTTGCTTTTTGGACGTTTCTTTCATATATGCTGTAGGTGAAGACTTTCCACAGGAATGTGCCATTCCCACAGGAGGTGTTAAAAGTGGACCTCTGCCAGAAGCTCCATTAGATCTCCTCGCCGAAATCCAGCGGGAACTCCCCGTTTGTTTTCGAAGTCACAGTAGTGGAAGGCACAACGGACTTGCGCGACAAAACTCGGAAAAATTTAGGGATACCGACTCAATCAGGTACGAAACCGTATCTTAACATTTTTTTAGAGTTTATTGGCTTCTTTTCTTGTATTGCATCCTATATATTTTATTGTATATTTTATTGTGTTTTATTGCTGTAGTCGACAGTCATCGTGTTGCGTGCGATGGGCTTAGCAGAGCAATCTCCAAATAAACACATACTTTGTTTCAAGAGTAAATAACGTTTTAATGCTAAGAATTTTATGTCCGCTTGATGAAAAATGTGCGACTGAAGCGGACTGCAAAACTGACCAAAGGTGTAAGCTAGGTCTCAAATGTTAATTAAATGTTGGCCTTCTTCTGTCAGATTCATGAAACAGAATCGCCTCTCATGGTGGTACAGTCCTGTTGGGTCCTCTTCTGCAGAATATCATAATTTAATAATGGCCGATGGAAGCCCAGATCCGTTGCACCGAGCGTCCCAAGATATATATGAAGTGGTAGAGGAGAACTTTACGGTTAGAGACCGCACAACATCGAAGGAGCATGAAGACCAAATCACGGATGACCAAACTTCGTCTCAATCCAAAAGCGATGGGGTCAAAAAGCCCCATGACTATGAAGTTATTCCTGAAGATTTTTTTCTTAAGCAACGAGCAATAAGAGGTATGTTGGCAATTTATAAATGAAGTTTATCAGGCGTAATGAAAATAAATAAAGAAAAATATGAAGGCAAATAGACGTCTACAAATAATGTTGTATCTATAAAATTATATGAGAAATAGTATCTATTTGACATGATCAACTGTACATGCTTGATTTTAGTTTTATCAAAATAAGCATTTTTACCTCCCCGGCTGAAAATAAATTTTTCCTATAAAATGTTTAAGTCTTTTTCATGTTATTGCATTTTAGTGATAAATGAGATATTAACGGGAACTCAGGTTTTCCGAACGGATTTACTTCTGCTCTGCTATGCGGTTTCTAGTTTTTGTAGTCAATTATTCATTCGCCTTCATTTGAGTCTTCCTATAAGATAGTCGATTAAGAAGCAACGCAAGAAGCGACACAGATACTATGTGTGTAAATGTAAGAAAACGAATTCCAGCTAGGCACTATTAACAAACGTAGAGTAGACATCTGGGTCACCTCTCCAGGCCAACCGGAGGTCAGTATCAGGCGGTCGAGCGTGGCCACCGGATCATGTATTCTAGCAAAATATTATTGTAGTACAAATTTACATGTTAATGGAAGTATTCATAGTTCTCATATGAGATGCAGACGAGCCAAAAAAAGCCTTGAGTAGCAAACTTATTACGATCAACATTTTGTGCGCAAGAGCTGAGGGCAATCAATTCGTTGTATTAGTTGCAAAAATAGATTGTTTCGAGTGAAGGTGCAATTAATCGGGCAACGATATATGTCTGGTGAAAAATGCTGAAAAGCTGAATATAAGGTTGCTCGGTGGCTAGATTCAATTCAACCGGTTCAAAATGTCTTTATTCAAACGAACAAACGCAGGTATGCGCCTCCTCAACTCGAAGAACTATAGTTTACTTAGAATATCTAGGAAGAAATATTCTGAATAAGTTATATACTATATGATTTTGGGTCGCTGCCTACTAGCTCCAATTGGTATCGATCGAAATAGATCAGCGTAGGCTTAGGAAAAATTATGATTATGGGGACTAAATTGTGTAGTGATACCATACTCCTGAGAGCGAAAAGAAATGAGGTGGGGTAACCAGCGCAGACGTTCAAAAAGTCTACACCGAGGCACTTTGTTCGGGAAGCCAAGAGGCTAAGAAGCACGTATGAAAACAAGTCGCAGTCCGCCATAGTAATAAATATACGGGTCGAAAAGAGACCCTTGTGAAACACTTTCGATTCAAGATGTAATAACAAAATTTCACAACCGACTCTCAAACAAATTGTTCTATCATTGCAGAATGATAAAAGTCAGCAAAATCTAGTCAGGTTTAATATAAGGAAATTTGGCCAGAATGTCGTACGGGGCGTCAGACGGTTTTATTCCAGCGAGAACAGCTGCAAATGTGGTACGAGCATTACCGCAGGAGCAAGTGATAAAGTCAAACTTGTTGCAGCGTGCCAATTTACAAGAGCGATTTTTTAGGAATCCCTAGTGTGAGGGGTGGAAAACATACATCGAATTTTATAGAATTCAGTAAGAACACATTTTTCCAAAAATTTTACAAGAAGAGGCACTATAGTTGCGGAATGGCAAATTTCAAAGCGCCCCTCAAATTAGAAGCTAGTTATAATAGACATGGGAATTCATCAGATCAAAAGGAGAGGTTGAAAATATTCAAAAATAGATGATAAAAGACGTAAAATGATTGTTTTACGCCTTTTGAAGGCACTTCATTGTGGAACGTCTTTTGGAACTGATGATAAGACTTATGATTAAATCAATAATGTTGAAGTCAAAAGGAAGGTAAAAAGCTCTGTGCGAAAGAAATAAGACTATGTCTGATGTATTACCGTCTAGGCAATGGTGTGTAACCCTACAGCTTAAAAAACGAGCGACCGACTTGGCCACTGCTAGACGGTCAGAAAACGGTCGAGCTCGGTGGCTTGGTGCATTCATGTGCGCCTTGCGACCGGAGGAGATACGCGGGTGCACGGGTTCGATCCCCACCGGCGCACATTTACATTTATATGGGGTCCGTCCTACGAGGTAATGCAAAGACTGCTATCGTGGACGTTAAATGTTGCCTAATGGTCAGCCCTAAAAAATATAGACGGTCAGAAAAGCAGAAGCGTTTAAAACTAAAGATGAGGGATGGTTAGATAACTTGAGGCGGCCACAGGCCTGCCTCTAAATTGATTTAAAATGTAATTTATTGGTAAGGTTATTTTTAATTCTATTTGTATTATATTAGCGGAGCTTACAGCGATAAATATTAATAAGCTGCTGACACATACCCCTAGCAAGGAAATCCGATTTACTTCTGATGTAAGTGATAGTATCTCTTTATTTTCTAACTAGTATTTTTCACTTTCGCATTGGAAGGCTTGTCTGCATGATCAGTGAAATACAGTAAAATAAAACAAACCTTGTTTTATAATAAAGACGATATTCACGCCGGTTGGATTGCCACTTGTTGTCACAAGAGAAAGCGTATTTTACATTTACTTTATGCGATTGTGAGACTTACGAAACTATTAAAACTCTAGCTACATTTTATTTTACACCAAGCTTGCAATTGTGCGTCAGTTTCGTTTCGGTGAATGCCTTCTGAAGCCAATATTTTCTACGTATCGAGTAGCATCGGCTTTTTCCTAACATCCACCAAGTCTCGACAAGTACGAGAGGCAAGATGTGAACCGGGTAGACGACTACAAGGCAGTCTACGAATGTATTCCTGCAAGCCAGTGAGAAAATCATTCAATTGTTTCTTGACCTCGTTGTTCAAGGTTTTATGTTTTTTCTTGTCGTTGACAAAAATATACAAGAGCCTCTGCCCCAACGTGCTTCGCCGACGAAGCACTCGTTTGCCAACTTCAGTGTAGCAAGCGAACCCTATTTAATTGTAACCTACTGCGCCCGCCGGTCCTGTTTTTACTTGTGCTTTTTGGAGTGTGAAGTGGCCAACAGGCGGTCCATTGCCCCAGCAAAACCAGCGGGGATGGCCAGTCTCTTCTTTTCACTAGGGGCTCCTGGCTTAAGCACAGGAGAATGGGGGAGAGAACAGTACAGGCATATTGCTGATGAGCTTAATCCGCCCAGCAGAAAAAAAGAAGAAGAAGTGGACATGAGTCTACATTTCTCTGTGTCCGTGCCGCTCTAGGTCTACTGTCGCTTTATCTGCAATACCCTTAGTTCCATAGTTCATGCTTGCCCACTGTCCGCACTTTTCTTCTACCGTACAGGCCTACTGTTCACTTAAGCCAACTGGCCGCAGAACCTCTTTGCTGCGCTTTCGACGTTCTCTCGTTTCTTAATAGCAACGTCATGTTTGTGCACACGTTGGTTACTGCGTCCACCGCATTGTACGCTGCTTGTCCACGTCCAAGACGACCGCACCTGCAGTCAGACTCCAGAGCACTGATTCCAGAATTGAGCTTTGCTGAGCTCTAGCAGTAACTGCGTCCTTGTGTTTCACTGCAGCCATTTTTCGATTTTATAGGTATCTGGCAGAAGTACGACGATAACTCTTTATTCTTAAATGCCTCCACGATGACTAATTCCTGATACTATTGGACGAAGCAATACCCAACCAAGAGACATAAACTCGGCCCAATATGAAATTTCCGATTTACAACAACCGATTAATCGTATATTTTATTCAAAAAACGTCTGCTAAATTTTGATCATACTCATCGAAATATAATATGAACACATAAAACATTACATGATCAATATTTTCCGTTTAATCTGATATCATCCGTCTTTGTTTTTGTTTGGGACATTTTACGAAAACTATACGTTTTCATTTTCGTCTGATAGCTCTATTCAGTAGCTGCACACAATTATAAGCAGAGTTTTACTTCCGCTATTGAAAACTACTTTGAACAGCTTTTATAAATTTATTCTCTATATTAGTAAACGACAGTGAAGAAACGAATTAATCCAAAATCAAGAAATTACTTTATTTACTATTTATCAATTTAAGAGATCCTGCAAACAAAAAATGGTTAGTTCTTGTGGAATAGGGTTAAGCTAACATACCCAATTGTTCATAAAATTACAATTAACCGCTTCGGATTTCAGCAGGAGTAATATTTGTGGTTTCATTATTAAACCGAGCGTTTGAGATTAGCCGTATGACGAAGTTACTTTCATGTGCATAGTCAGTGTACACAGAAGCTTGAATAAAGTGACACCTTTTAGTAGCAAAGCCGGTTTGATTTGCATTTCATCTTGTAGAACTCGGATTAGGGACCCTATATAAAACTGTTATAATGTTTGTTGTTATAATCCTCTGGAAGACAACTTCCGTAAATGCTTTAGCTTCATAATGACAATGTAACTGGAGCTTAATGAATTGTGCTTACATTTCGATAATATATAAAATCATTTAATTGTACGGATTTTCCAGATGGTGGATTTATTACTGTGGCTGCTCATAGAACGACGCCTGCTAGCATCAGCAGTGCTTCTTCAACGAATCCCTTTTTCGTGAGCACCAGCAGTAGAAACTCGATTGGAGAGATGTCGATCGCACACGACGTGGATTTCTTTTTGCCCGTTCTGGATTCATTCCCTGAACCCGTCCAACAGGTATGTTTCATTCACTCCGTCCGTGCTCGCTCCGTTGTGCAAAAACTTAAGTAGGCTTCGTGAAATAATTAATTACAAAATAATAAATCATTTACTAGTAAATCAATGAACGTAGGAGCGCATCCAACATAGCGAGTTTATAGAAGCAGGCCTACAATCAGAAAGCCTATAATAGCTAAAGAGTTTCAGATCCATAAAAACAGGAAGCAAGCTAGTTTTCACGCTGTGATATTCCTAGCTGGGATTTTGCATGGCTTGTTAGGTTTCTCGCATCCCCCAGTAAGTGGGGATTATTCATTTTATCGCAGTATAACTTCATTTAAGGACTGGTGCTATTTGCTTTCTAACAGTGATTAGACTCAGGCATGTAATGTTGTTATCGTAAACATGAGACACGTTTGGAGTATTCCAGGTAAAAGTAATTTTTATGATACATGAAGCGGTTGTCTTTGAGAAAATTGATCGGTAGAAAGCGATTTCTCCTGTTTTATTAAATAGCAACGTGTTTTTATCCTAGAAGGTGCCATACTGCAGAGAGTTATTCACTATATGATTTTATGCTCACTGCCTGTTTCAATATACATCTTATAGGTATATTTTGAACTGTGCTTTGTGTTCCTATTTAGATACTGTGTATATGTGGGTGCACCAAAAATGAATAAAGTCATATTTCCCGGATCCTAGAATTGCCATGAGGCTAAAGACTAAATTCGTAAGTTTCTTTTTCTTTCGAAAGGCCAATCGCCAATTTTTAAGGCTTGAGAGAGCTGCGTTGGCTGTCCTCTGCTATATATATATATATATATATATATACCTATCTATATGCACACATCTGAACATGCATTTCTATTTCATGTGTCCTAAAGTATTGCAATATTAGAATTCCAATGTTCTTCTTCATAATTACGTCCACTACTCTATAATAATTCGTTAGAAGCGTTAATTTTGCTAAAATTGACAAACTGTGAGATGAATGTGTTTTAAAATGTGATATGTACAAGAGTTGAAACACAATCGAAAAACAGTGTTATCAATTGTATAATCTAGTTGCATAGTGGAATAGTTTTTATCAAAATTAGATTGAGTTTAAAATGTGTTTGCCGTTTCTGTTCAGCCAAACGACAAACGTAGTAGACAGCAGATCGCATCGCAAGGTAGTTGTTAACGGGCCGCGCGGTGGCGAACTACTGCAATGGGAAACGGTGGTCCGCCCGCGCCGCACATCGCCTTCAAGTTATACCAGCTGTTTTTGCTCTGTCTCACTTTACACTATTCTATAAAAAATTCGCCCAGTAGTGGGATGAGTAAACGCCTTTAGTTGTTTACTCTTTCCCAAACGGGTTGGGATCTTACTTCGCTAAAAAAAACCTTGTATATATATCAAACCATTCTTTCGACAAACTTCGAATTGAAGCGCCACGTTGGCCAACTACCGCTATGGAACTTTGTGCCCTTGTTTTTTATTTTAATAAATAAATTAATTCTGTGTAACGAAATAAGAATAGGAAAAAATGTACCACGAATATTGTTCATTTTTTTCATTAAGCTTTTCTATTTATGTATTTTAGACGGGTAGATATGACATGAGATGAGCTTAGTAAAAGTGTTTTGCATCTAATAGGGATATATGTGTCTCGAAGTTCCATGGTATGCGGTAAGCTGTATTCGTGGCATCCGGTAAGCTGCGTACGTTGCATCGCCATCACTTTGCTTTTTATTTTTGGTCCTTTTGGTCCAACAACTGTCGACTGATTTATGATAAATAATAGTCGCCTGCATGTCATGTGTGCAGGTAGACTTACAACATAGACCCTCAATCGTCTATTTGACACAAACAAGACAATGAGCTATTAATTACCTTATCTACTTAGACCAAGGGGGCTGCCACAACTCTTGAATCATCGGAGCCATTATGCGCTTCTGCATTGTTAATTTGACCCTTGGCATGGTACAAATTTTTTGCTTCCACGTCTGGACTATCTTTCATTTTTTTACTGCGCCGTGCGACCGCAATATATATCGTATTGAGCAAATAACGACGTCTGTTATTTCCACCCTATTGTTGTTTATTTTAGTTGTTATCTTTCCGGCCTATCGCAGACTTAAAACGGTTTTCTAATCTTCGCGGGCAGATTTCAAAGATGGTTTGACTGCTGCAAACATAATAATACCCTCACTATCTGGGCGATTTTTAAAACCCTCCATTCTGGAGGAGATCAACAATCGCTGTAGAATAAATCCAATGCAATAGTCACAGAAGTTGACTAAGAGCGAACTGGTGCGGAATTGCAGCGTCGGCCCGTGCTGCCTGCCTTGTTTGCCGATGAGCCCGTCATAGGTTTCTCAAAATAACAATAACAAAAATTCCAGCAACATAACTCTTTTATATAGGGACTACAAGAAAGTATTCGACGTGGATAGTTGTTGCGTGTTATTCAACGCTAACACTGCATCAGAACGTAAAGCCCAAGCATAATTTTTAATACTCGTTCAGATATGTCCTTAAAAAAGAGGGACCAGAGTAGTGAGATGGACTTTAGAAACTGTAGTGAGTAACGGTTGTAGGGCAAATGACAGGAACACGTTAAGCTTTTACTCACAGCACTGGCTCTGGTGGATAGAACTGAAATCAAAGTTCCAAGTTATGAGCATTTTATTGTTTTTCATTTATTTCAAAACACATGTATGTGCGCACGCTCACATTAGTATGGGCTACAGGAAGAAACAAAGAGGATACGAACGTTAGATGATTAGACTTCGGTGTCGGGCGTGTTTTAAACGAGAATCGTTCAGCGATTTGTACCACACTCAGAACAAAAGAGCGAGGCGAACAGCAACCAGTGAGAAATTTTGCCAAAGAAAATATTTTTCTAGTTGATGTGACAACTGTATCAGTTACCGCAACGAAAATACTATTATATTACAAAAATTCATCTTGACCAATGAAAATCACACATCCGTTATTATTATAATTTTCATACTTTGAATGCGTTGGATTTCATCTAAGGTAAGATGTGACAGCTAATACTTTGGGAGTGTTCCGGTGTATGTTCCTCTTTGCTGTTAGATATAACGTTACATGAGTTACGATCCTTTGATATTCATTCATTTAGAGCCGCAGAGAAAAAGCCGGTCTTCAATGACATCAACTCGTCTTTTTCTCATAACAATATCTGCCGGTTACGCATACCAGCAGTGGTTTTTCGGAGATATTTTTCATTTCATTATCGCGTTGCTTCTTTTTGTGTGAACTTATATCTGCACAAAATGAATATAAGGTTCCACATAGAAGTGTCCAATTCTTATAAAATGCAAATTATTGAAAATAAGCCTACAAAATGTTATGCTCATCATTATACATACATTATCATGTATATATATATTTTCAGTCAGATGGTTAGTAAAATCGTGGATGGAAATAGGCAATCCTAAATAAAAAATTTTAAGATGTTCAATGGAAAATGTGAGCTAATGAATTAAAAATATTGAAGTAACGTTAATAATACTTTCTGGATATGCCTACTTCCACACTTCCAAATTGATTAGGTTTAACAATAATTCAGATCAACAAATAATTATAATTCAGTACTTTAGTTGGTTGGTAACTATACGAAGTAATGCTCATTAGGTCGGGTCTGACATTTGCGCTAAATTAATGAGATGGTGACTCGAAATGCTGACCTCCGGAATTACCGTACAGATGGGTTTAGTGTTTCACTGAGCCCAATAGTCAGCTAAAAATAATAGACTTATTTCATCAAAAACCATTTTATAGTTCCTTTGGAAGAAGAATTTATTTTGCTTAACGAGTGGATATGCCGCCAGCACAGTTATGTGCCTATTCATAGCAGCTTAATTTGATGTTATGAAACGAAGTGCAAACTTTTTTTTATCTGACGCTGCCAAATTCACGATTCATTGCCATCAGCCAGTTTTTATACAAATCTTATATGCTCTTAGAGTAGAGCATCGTTATATATATATATATATATATAT
>MNPL01001376.1:0-21443 GCA_002081605.1 Tropilaelaps mercedesae
TATATATATATATATATTATATATATATATTATATATAGACATCTTCGGCTGGTTATATATATAAACCAGCCGAGGTTCGAACTACAAATTGATAATGGAAAATTAATACAACTGCAAAAAGCAGTAGCCATTTGAAGAACCCTGATATTCTTGCTGCTAATTTGGAGAAATAAATGTGTGTAAAAGAATGTGTAAACTACAACGCATTACAGCCTTAGACTTGAACAACGCAACTCGTTACATTTTCTTCTCAATACTTCTCAATACAGACCATATTTCGTACCTTAAGGAAATCGGTTTCTGCAAGCGTGTGCCAGTTAATTCCGGCGAAGAATGGATGTTCTTGAAAATCCGTGTACCGGTGAGAACAAAGGCGCTCTGTCAATATTTAATAGGGTTAACCCAATATTATCACGAAATAGCTTTACGAAATAGCACGATTTACCTATACGCAATTCATAAGTTATTTGTTAATAAGTTATTTAAGTTAAAAAGACGTATACGTACAGTGTGGGCAAACCTATACGGGATACTTACCAAATGGCTTTTTCTGCATAAGAGCATTTACAAACTCCTGCAGCTGAAGGCTGAATACTCTATCCTTAGGCCACCGATAAAAACCAGCAGCAATCATTCGTTGAAGCTCTTCCTGCGTGCGAAAACGTTGAAATGGTAAACGGCCCGTCGCTAAATGGAAGGTTGAGACGCCAGTCGCCCACCTGCAAAGCCAAATTGCTATTATTCTTCATTTTATTGTCTTGCCCAAGGGTGAACTTATGCATGCACGAAAATATACTGAGTAATTGGTTAGAATGACATACATCATAATGACGGTGTCATCAGCAATGGAAGAAGATGACGTATGTATAAACAAGCTGCTGGCTCACTTCATTTTGTGGTTCTGGTATAACACTTACACGCGATTACTTTTGCATAAACTTCAGGCATTCATTTACTTCATTAGCGTTTTCACATTAACACTCACGCTTCATTAACTTTCAGGCAGTTGTTATTTTTCAACAGACGCTAATTAGACACTTTGGTTCTATTCCAAAGGGTGATGTCAACTGGTTTGTTGGTTCCCGCTAGTGTTAGATAAACGAATATTACAAACAACTACAGATGCATATTGCTATCGTTATTGCGAAAATATTTCACGCCTAATAGAAATATAAGGGATGGGCATTTCTTCATCGGTGTCTTGCCTTGCGGTACTTTGCCTATGCTTACAACTGCTGCCAAACGGCTATGAAGGATTTTCAGGATCTGTTGATCAATAGACCAATTTTCACATCACCCAAAACAGTTACGGATATAAACCCTCATTTCATAACATCGAAGAGAAGAATTCCCTTGAAGATTTCCGTACCACACTATCAATAGATGTCCACAATGATATTTTTTTCATGTGGTAGGGACAGTCACGCTGTGAGTATAGCAGTGGAATATCTATCATCTTCGTAGCATTACGTCAACATATTGCATAGTTGTTCATGTTAGATGCAAATCCACATTCGAGGACCCTGCATTCTCACTGTTCACTGCCCGCACAACAAACTTCATGTACCATTGGATCACCACAAGCATATTGCCAATAGCTGTCTATATTTCCGCTGTCAATGATCGATCCGACTACTGAGGTACCGAAGTACTCACCAGTCCATTGACCGTCCATATCCCATGTACGTAATGCACTCTGGTGCCAGATAAGGAACCGTACCGGCAATCTGACTATCGTAGAACTCCGCCGACGTGCGAGCGCTGAAAAGTAGCTGATTCTTTCGCACAAACTTACCAATGCACGTTTTCGCCGTGTCGAAGTCGATCAGCTTGATTCGACAGCCAACCATTATGATCAGATTCGCCGGCTGTAAGACAAGCCCACGTTCTTTGTCTTTCCTACGGCACGTTCGCCTACATGTATGTATATGCATCATAAAGGCCATCCTGCAAAACAACCCGATTACGTTCGACTACGGCGTAGCCGAGCTGCCAGCTTGAGATTCATGCAGCACGGCCTTTTTCTAATTCATCTCTCTACAACCAAAGTCTCATCGGTATGCACTGGATTCACAATTACGTGTACGCAAAGATGTCGGTCGATACTCTCATTATAGTAAGGGGCTAAACCATTGTAGCGAATGGTCATTTGGCAGAAGCGCGTTACGCGTTGTTTACTAGGGTGGTGTTTTATTCGCCAGATCTTTTCGTCGTAGATACTTAGAGAGAACTAATGGTAGTACTTTTTCGAAATAAACGCTGTAGTTCATTTCAGCAACTGGTTTAAAGTCCGCTCAAACGCCAACACAAGCATCGCCGTGACTTAAGAATCGGTGCAACGAATTCCTACACTAGATACAAACATACCGATATCCATGAGACAGGATTGACAACGCCGATGAAAAGGGGTTCTTACCTTTACGTCTCTATGAATGAATCCTTTGCAGTGCATATGCTGAAGAGCCTCTCCAAGTTGTGCGATGATGATACGCAATACGTCTTCCGGGATCGTACGCGCTATCCTGAGCACTTTTAAGAGATCACAACCTCGGATATACTCCATAGCCGTAACGAAAGCTTGTTTCGTCGAGAAACATGCAAAATATTTGACTAGAAATGGATTGTCGATCATAGAAGCGACAAGTTTATCCATGCAGGCATGTTTTGGATCGGTCAGAAGTTCGCAGGGTATGAGCTTAAGAGTGCATACAATTCCACCCACATAGGCTTTATAAATAGTACCAAAGCCCCCCGACCCTATCATTCGGTTCACTAAAAAGTACTTAAATTTCGCCGGCTTGTAAGGTACCGCATCCTGGGTGTAAGCTTTAGCCTCGCTCAAAAACATATCAGCCACTTTTACCCAGTCGGTGGAATTCACCCCACTGTAGTCTTCCATTACGCTCGTAACACGTTCCATAATCAAGATTGCCTTTCGAGTGAGGCGGGCCGTCACCTGTCACCCGTCACAAATAGACACAATGATCAGCAAGAAATATAGCTACACAGCGCCACGACAAAGAGAACCCGGAACCGGTGCCGTACAGTTGCGAGGATACTCCATAAAGCGTCAATAAACCGTTAGAAGTGAACAGACATTCATCATGGAAATTATTTTCATTAACTGTAGGAGTAGCCCCTGCCAGCGGAAGGGTATAACACAGCAAAAAACACTCATTGAACTTTTGTGCCTAAAAAGCAAAAGACCGCAGATGCATGGCTGGCGGCAATTGCAGGGCATCACTGGTATGCAGACCGCATGTAAAAAGATGGCAGTAGCACTGGAGTTTAATGAAGGTACTTTTATTGATCTTTTCAAATAACCATCTGAAGTTCGGATACAGGTCGATAATGAACATTTCAGTTTTCTTGCGTACTAACGCCTCTTGTGGCGCGAGATTAAACTAGGTTAAACGACTAACTAATAATATCATAGCTATGACACTAAGCTTTCCTCTTAAGGAAAGTACTTGCAGAAATTTCGCGGCTCTTTCGTTCCAATTTAAGTGCAAATAGTGTTCTGTTCATAAACAGTGAAGCATCAAAAAATCATTTTGAGACAAAAATGCTAAAGTGTACCTGAGATCTACCGATACGTTAGGATATTGGAACGCTGGAATTGGAATAAATCTTTTAACCAGCGAAAAGTTTCTCAAGTATTCCAAAGTATTTCAAGAAAACAATTTGCGCATAAATTGAGCAAATGCACGGTTTTCACTGAAAATATTCTCAGCTTTGTGAGTGTCATTGCTCGAGTGAAGTATCTCATACACTCACTTCTGATTACAATCGGCACTAATTAAAAAACAAATGAAAAACTAAACAACTATGAAACATCTCAATTACAACAGTTGCTCGACAAAAACAGCTTGCGAAATTTGAATTACAATTTTATTGACGTTACATTAGGAAAGCGTTTTAAAAACATGCACGTGTATACAGATCGATTTATTATGGCCGATATAAAGCAGGTGAGCAGAAGCAGGTCAAGTTAGAAAATTCAGTAATAAACTAATACTTGTAGTTTAGCCATGCTGACAATGTAAAAAAGCGTCGCATAAGATTCCAAGAAAGAAAGGCAACACCTTTATAGTCTCGTGATTCTTACCATCGGCTATAGGCGAATTAAATTACATTAGCCAATGGGAAGTTACATACAGCAAACAGCCAGAAGCTATTACGGGATAAACGAAATGTTTGAGAATCAACATAACAGTGAAACACTTTTTTAGGTTTTAGGTTGACCTACCGCTGATCTATCCAACTAAAAGAATAAAACGGGCCGGAACAGCAAACATGCAGCGCGTACACGTATCAGATGGCTGGATTTGGTGAGTATTAGCATACACTAAGCTATTTTTATTTTAGTGAATACGAACAACGTTTTACAGGAGAACAAAATAAAACAATTCTCACCGCAGCATCTCGTTGACTAGTCCGTTTGCAAAATTCCATCAAGTACCACAGATTCTCGAAACCTTCGCGAACTTGGACGTACGTTATAGTTTGGTGTTTAATCGCCCGACTGAGATCGAGTGCGAGAAGGTGAACCTGCAGACAGATGTGGTGCTCGCGTGGGTAACGAGTGAATTCTGATAGACCAATCGCTTTAGCAAATATGTGAAGCAATTTGCGCGCCTGGTGAAGTGCGCTGGACAGACAATGCGACATGGCGGCGAAACCATAGAAGAAACAATCAGTTACGATATAATGAAGAGTAAACCGGTGCTATTTTAAAGGAAGCCATTGAGTTAAACAAAAATAATTAAGAGTTTTTATAAAACAGGCCACCGTGTATTTGTGATCGACGTAGTTAAACCGACTACAATATAACGCTGGTTAGACCAAAATTTGAAATCTTTCGGAGTAATTCTATATAATGGGAGCACAAAGCTACACGTGTTAGCTAAAGTAAAACAGCAAATCTCAAATCAGCTCAAAAGAAGTATACAGAGAGGTATACAGATCTGAATTCAGCCAAAATAGGAAACACTAACTCTCGTTTTTGCAGAAATCGTACTTAAGCTTCTCTTTTTTACTTCAAATCTCACGTCAAGTGAGCTCAAACAATTGATTTAGTTTCTCCTCTTATTTGTTGCTCAAGCGAATTTTATTTAGTTAAACGAAAACGTAAATAGTAAATGAATTTCATAGACCTGCGTACTAATGCATATAATGTGAGTAAGCCCGATGCGTACTACAGACATTTTTCGAGATACTACGATTTAAGGTAGCGAATTCCCCATAAATTTGGAATTGAAACCAACATTTCACGGTAGGTCAAAAAAGCAGACAGACACCTGAGATCGTACCCTAGAATTCTACGTGTGCAGTGTCTGTGGAAGGTAAGGCACGGGCATTCCACACCCACTACAGCCTGCCAGTAAGACTGAAGGCGGCCAGAAACCTCTTTCGCATCACGCTTAAAGTGAATAGAGGAGTGAATCCATGGATATGTGCTTGTCTGCGTAAAAATTAGCCTAAAAATAATTAGGAGAAAAACACTTCTAGCTGTGCATATGCAGACTGAACTGTTTCAGCGAACGCGGCCTTTGTCTTCGTGATTCTTAAAACATGCTAGCTGCTGAACTATATCTCTGACATGTTAGCCGAAATTTCATTTATTTCATTTAATTTCATTTAAGGACTAGGGTCACGTAATGACTAAGTAGTAGGACACTCTGTAGGCACTGTAATCTAATAAGCGGAAAGCCAAATCCACGACAGTTCAGAAACCGACGGGAGTCTTTTCGTTTTCTGCGGTCTCAAAGAACAAGAGGACGGGGCGCGAGCAATATGCTAGCAGCATGACTTTAGGCCGGCCGTAAGTAGATACGGCCGACAGTAAACAGCACAGTTAAGAGCATCGTGACTAAGGCATACGCCGAACGTTTGGAAAAGGATACCACTTTTATTAAGACAATTACAAAAATTAATAAGGAAGAAGACACGGGAAACGGGATACGTTTTCAAACGAGTTTTTTTACAGCAAGCTAGGTTATTGAAATACATTTCTTTGAAATAGCAAAAGATGCTTAAGGTGGTTTTAGTGGATAACGACCTCGCACTATTGACATGACATTATACAGCTGTGCCGCTAAGCGGATAGGTGTTTTCATCAACTCCTTTTTATAAGGAGCAAAAACCTTTTATATAAAAGCTTCTGCTCCTGCCGTGCGATGGGTAATAATTCGAATAACTCGAATCGATGAACTATTGTGTTATTATTCACAGTAAAATTTTGCACAAAATGGTATATCTTCAGGCTGAAGTTATAAGCAAACTTGTGCCATTGTAAGGAAAGTTAGGCCGCATATAGCCTCGTAGTAAACTGATCTCTAATGAGATCTCTTAATGAGATCCACAGGTTCTACTGGTAGTGTGTAACGTAGGTACAAATAATATTAATAAAATTTATAGCATCATAGTAGTAAACCTAATATTATCTAATAGTTGTTTCTGCAATTTCGAAGGTATTAAGTATTAAAATGTTAATTTTACACAGGGTCACGCATCACGTTTAAAAATAACTTCCATAGGCGGCCACGCGTAAGACTTGTCAGGCGCTGAAATTCTACTGCCGCATCAGTATATCTCATAACAATTAAGCCACTTTTTTGTATAACACTTTGCTGATTTCAAAAATCCTTATTTATGTCAAATATCTCAGCGCTTACAGCCTCTACAAATATTTATGCTTCGATCAATAGTAACGGACGGCGACAATGTCGGCTAAAACTCCATAGGTGATGGAATTTCAACATTCTAGTCAACGGCAGGCGCCACATTATGCCTGAACCCCAGTAAAAAAAAAAGTAGATACATTAGTGTCCGCACATTAACTCACCCAGGAAGAACCTTTTGCATCTCTTTAATGATGGGTCCTTCGATGACTCGTCTCTTCTTCGACGCAGCAGCAGACGATGCCATCGAATCTTTGCATTGGCCAAGAGGCGACTGCGCTTCCTGAGTCGAGCATTGCACCAAGTCTAGAAACGCGGATAGCAGAAATCGCACTTAAATCTTATGCTAACTAGAACTCACAAGCTTAGGTCACGATTAAGAAATTGAGTGTTTTTTTTCAATGTCCCTATTATGCTCACCGGCGTGAGATGTCGTACTTTCTTGTTCTTCTGTTGAAGACCCTTCATAGCTGTAGTTTGTCATTTCTGATCGGACATCTATTAACAATGCACTGCCACCCCGCCGTGCTTTGACATCCAGACACCATATTGCTTATTCACTTTGTTTTTACTCTCTGTTGACGACGAGTTTCGTCTAAGACCTAGCTTGCACTTTGCACTGTTTTGGTGGCAAGAACGAACCTGTCATCAAAGCTAATATTTCACTATGCGGTACCGCGTTAAATTGACGGCAAGTTTTCATCTTAATGAACACGATCGTTTGCTCATGAACACTCCTGCTTGCGAATAGGGATTTATGCACTGTTTGAACTGTTATTTCGCGCTGCAAGAAGCCGTTGACTCATTTCGTACAGGCTATAATAGCGTGATAATGGTGACGTGCAGCTATACCGTGACAAAATTAAGGTATCTACCTGAAGTAGATATTATTTAACTAGGAAACCAGTGGTCTCCTCAATGTCACACAAATGAGCGGTATACTTGTATATTGTACTCGTAAATGCACCGCATAAGCCTACAGTGTCTGTACAATTCTTTTGGTGGATAACATCATGCGTGGTTTCGTTTATGTAGACAGTACTTATGATAAAAAAAATGTAAACTAAATTCGCTTGCCTTAATGCAGTAAACGACCTAGCAGTTTGATGCGAAGGAAGAGGATTACTGGTAAGTTAATTTTGGCCTCAGCTTATGATGGTCCGGAAGATTAAATAAATGAATGCTCTATGGAACCTTATACCAGAGAGCAATACAGTGGCTTGGAGAGGACAGTAGATTCATACGATCATGCATGCACACCTGTTTAATTTACACCAAAACATTTGACTGCAATTGGGTAGATTTAAAACGGAACTAGCTACATTTATCGCACGGCAATTGGATTCAATATCAAATGAGACATGGATACAGCATCGGGAATTGCAATTTATATGGCGATCACAGCACCCTCGATTTTACACGCACAGCCCAGTGGTTATTGCTCAAGAACATATCAGGTATGAGTTATAACAACTTGTGATTTGGCGCACAACGGCACAAAGATTGGTGTTGAATGGTACGGTGTATTCGATGTAATTTGTGTCCGACTGTATCTAAACCATTATTGGTACGTCATACTCGTATGGTATGAAAGAGCTTGTGACGTTAATTACCTTTGCATAAAACGATTTTCTCAGTAACTACAAATCAAGCTCTTTAGGAGTGGCATTGTATGGCGCATAATTGACATATACTTCTAGTGTAAATATCTATATCTAATACATATGGACTAGATAAAATAAAAGGTTCAGCTCTTTTTATTTGCCAAACAAGGCTAGCTAGAAAGGCTAGGTGACAAGCTAGGCCATTTTAACAAAAAGGGATGGCTCAGTAAAGAGATGCACAAGTTTTTTCATGCACAAGTTGAATCATACGGTGTAAAGTTAAAAGCCGTTTGCGGTACAATGTCTTCAGGCTATCTAGGAGCTCAAGGTCTGCTTAATTTGGTAGCCCCCAAGCTCTCCACCCCATAAATGACTATAAGATCGACTTCTAAATCAGACAGACACAAGACTGATTAGGTGGGCAAAAGGGGAGAATTTCAGATAATCGCCTCTGCAAAGAACGCCTTTCGGCATCTTCCAGCCGCGTAAGAATTCCTAGAATAAGTTAAGAAGCTGGTGCCTTGGAAACGTACGGAATGATCTAGGTATGGGGATTCGTTGGTATATGCGAGCAGAGATAGATCGTATCTTAAGATTGCTTTGGAAGAAGTTTGTCCTTCAACATTCAGCAGATCGTGTTTCCTCGAATCAAGCAGGTCCTTTGGCCACAACTGTAGTGGGTTGACGTCGCTTCCTTGGGTTATTCCGGTTGCTTGAGTGAAGGTGTGTGCTCCGCAACGTCATAGTCTATTCTGATCTGTTTCTCCTGTAGGATGGCTATCAAGAGATTTCAAATATTCAGCAGAACTCCCCACTTTCTTTCTTTAAAAAAATGCCCTACGGGCCAAATTTAAGCGTCTTCTTTAGATATATAAATACTGCAAAGAATGGTTGGCATTAGCTTGTAACTGCTAATGTTATCTAGCAATTAGAAGCACGATGTCACGAGTAAAGCGGTAGCATTTATGTTGCTTAATCTAAATATTCCGACTTTGCTGCAACAAATAAGTTCTCTTTATCAAAAAAGATGACAACCGTTTGTGACTTGCATTTCTCTTGGTTATGCCTCTCCAAAAAGACAGCTATCCTAGGTCTGTCGAGTTACTTCGAGGGAAGGGATTCTCTGCAGAGGTAACTCCTTAAGAAGCGGCGTCCACAAAAGTGTTAGGATACTTCAAGAGTTAATTTTTAATCCGGACTCGCTGTATTTCATAGAGCACATGCTTCGGATCGTCCGGTTTATGCCCTGCACGGGACTTGATTGCTTAGGTTTTGGCTAGAATCAGAATACAAACGCCGGTAAAGCAGACAGGGCCAGTCGAGTCAATGTTGATGCGCCTTTGTAGTTCACCAGAGAACTACCTTTAATGATTCGAAACGGTCAATGGTCGATTTCTTTTTCGCTATCGGCTCTGACTTCCGCTTGCCGTCACCTGTTGTAACGTGGCGCATTCTGCGTCCGGAAAGCACCAAGTACCTGTTGGAGCAAGTGCCTCCACCATACAAAGTTTCGGCGATGGGAGCAACTGATGCCCTGTTGAGTTTCTGTCAAATGTGAAGGAAGCATTGTGAACCTCATGGTGATGACGACCGAGCAGCGGCTTCGCAAGGTTAACTTGTGTAACGGGGTCAATAGAAGCGTTTAAAGCTGCTTGAAACAAATCGACGGAACCTCGATACAAAAGTAGGAATGCTGCGTGTCCTATCAATCGTGCATAGGTACACCCTTTCAGGTTAGTAGCACATTTCACCAAGTGTATATTCACTTTGAGCAACGAGACTACTGCGTGCTTGCGTTAAGTGCACGATGAGTTGAATGACACCAAACATTAGAAGACCGTACGAAGGCAGAAGCTTCAGCGAAAAACGCCTATCAGAAGTTCGAAAACTAGGAGTGTTATATCTATTATGTCATATTATGTCATGTCTAGAACACAGTTTACCTGCTTCTTTACTGACAATGATGCTAAAGATTATTATATCAGATTGTAAACAAACGTTGAAGCTGCCATTAATGATTAATAAAACGTGTTTTTATGAAAAATTTACATGGCATCGTTTTTGGAGATTTCAGTGCTTGATTAGATCCCCTTTTGATCGCCCAGCAAGCATACCTAGCAAAATGCCGGCTGACCTTAATAGATGGAGTGCCAGTTTCCTGGCAGTCTGGACCTTCCTCGTTCATAATGCTAGTTCCGTAATTTATGCATTTGTGACAAACGTAAGTCTAAGCAATGTAAAACACGTCACGAAAAATCATTCGCTAAAAAGGCATGCGAACGTTATCACGCATAACCAAATCACCTGCAATCCTTAGCATCGTGCAAAGCAAGAAGTAAGCCGAATCTACGTAATTTAAGCAAGGCAGCGCTTTTTATATGCATGAAATTCAACCCTTGGCGCAAACCTTAGAAGTCAAAAACTGCGCTCAACATCGTTTATGTTCAATACAGTATTTATGTTATACACTCGTTTAGCACAATATGTTTTTGTCTCTAAGAGGGCCCAAAAATTCCGCGGAGTCTCCCACGATGAATCCTCTGGGTGCTGATCTGAGGGATATCTATCAAGGGATATCTATCAGGTTTACAAGGCAATCAAGCAATAGGTCCCGGTCAAATGTTGAGTGAGCACCTAAAAAATGTCCTTTTTTCTGGTCCCATTCCGGGCCGTTCTGTTCGACGAGTATTTTCACTAAGCGCGCCATATTGAAAAAAGCGTATATAACAAGCTACTCTTATCGCTGCTAACTGACCGGCTGATACGATTCTAGAGACGACATCCCAAGCAAATTATAGGTTTAAAAACCGTTTTCAACTCAATACCTGAGGACACTGCGGATTATGCTAGTAAAAGTGAGTGTGTCCCTCGTTGTTATCAACTTTCACAGGCCACACTGCAGGTAAATGAAATCGGTACAATGTGTGCAGTGTATAGTCAGCACAGTGTAGCTAAACATTTTCTCTAGGAAAAAAGGCATTGAATACGGTTACAATTTAAGCCCACTGCTTTTCTCAGCCTTAAGTAAGGATCTATTTACGGAAATACCCAGGTCAGAGGAACCTCGTCGAAGTGATTCTATACACGAATGATTTTTTCAGTTGTCGAATTCGGTAGCCTGGTGCATTCGTGTGCGCCCTGCGACCGGAGGAGACACGTAGGGGCACGAATTCGATCCCCGCCGTTGCACATTTACGTTTATATGGGGTCTGTCTTACGAAGTAATGCAAAACGTGGTACTGTAGACGTTGGATGATGGTCAGCCCTAAAAATATTAGCTGATTTAGTCAGTTATGGTAATAGCATCTCTTAGTTTAACAGGTTTAAACTAAACGCTGCCGCGTTTGAGCCTGGTCCGGCAGTGAACAAGGGAAAAACGGTGGTTATAAGGCTTAGGAAAGTAATAAACTAGTCTCTCTCTTGACGGACAACTTCCCTGCTCATCAAGGAGCTAAAACGACTCTCGATTTGGCGATAGCCCTCAGTCATGGCAGCACCATTTTTTAAAACTTGCAAATTTATTTTCAATACTTTTTTGGTCTATTTGTAAGATGTGTGAATCTTCTTGATTCTCAAACAGCACGCAGTTCTTAATTTATAAAAAGCAGAAATAGATTTAGTTCCGGCTCGGAAGAAATGAGAATTGCACATGATGACTGCAATTAGTTAATGCATATTTGGAAGCAGCATTTCGTGAAAATGGCATAAGTTGAAATATAGTGGGATTCTTTAACATGGATTTACTGATGACATTTCCTCGAGTTGATAGAGTAGAGCTATCAACCTTGGGCGAGTGTGTTACTAATAAAAGGCCTCTGATGTCATTAACGTTACAAATCCTCCGTCAAATATATTACATGATCTGTAGTTGAATTATTCGCTGTATCTTAAACGTTCTTTTTTATCTGGTAATCAGTTGAACGATAAATATATATTAATAATAGCAGGAGTTTGATTATGAAAGTTACTCGCGGTTACCAATGTAATCAATTTTTTAAGTATGTCGATACCTGGCGCTACATGCATGTTCAGAAGAGTTAAAACCACTACCCACTAAAACCTGCCATGTCCGCTCTTTGGTCTTTTTCCACCTTCCCCCCGGAGCCAACTTTCGCCATTACTTCAGGGAGGGTGGTTGGGCGTAGTCGTTGGTATTTTTTGCGACTTGTGCCTGGACTCTTTTGGCACGAATATTGTAGTGCGTGTTAGCGCTTTTTTTCTTTTACATTTACCCATACACGAAAATGCTTCCAGCGCCTCCTTCTTGATCATAATATTTCCAAAGAAAACGGTAATTTTGTCCCAGCTTTGTGTTTTCTCATTTCAACGACCATTTCGTTGAGCGTCCGCTTGTTGATTACGTTTTTGTGTGTCTGCTTCCTCCTTATTGCTTGCTAGCACCCTCCGTGGGCTCTGCTTAATTATTCAAAACCCTTTAATCTATTTTTCTCATCTTTTGCTTTCCCTCCCGTTCCTCTTCCACTTGTCTTCTGTACATTTGACAGGAAATGCTGTTTGCTGAGTGTCCCTCGGCTTCGCATATGTTGCAATTTTTCCCGTACTGGCAATGTTTGGCCAGATGGCCCTCTTTGTCACACTTGCAGCAGTGCCTTTGCGGTCTCGCTTGTCCTTTGCACCATTTTGCGATATGTCCAGGCCGTAGACAATTGTGGCAAGGTGTCAGTTTGAACAGCTCTTTCACCCTGCTCCACCACCACTCAATTCTGACTCGCTTACGGGAGTAGTTTCTCGCCCGCTCTCTTACTCATTTTGACAATCGTAGTTCGCCCTCCGTAGTTGGACTCTTTTGGCTTTTCCACTTCCACCTCTTCCGTCTTGTCTGCTATAATATCGGCTATCTCTTGCCTGATTTCCGCTTGGGTCAGAGTCTCGTCCAAGTCCTTCACTAGTACTGTCCTTTTGAGTCTGTGTTTGCTTTGCTTGACTGCCATTTGGGTCTTTTGCTTGATCTCTTCGGCAAACTTTGTCCCGGCTCCTTTTTCCTTTTCTCTTATCTCGAGCCTGACTATACCTTCGTTACCCTTGGTTACTCTCCTGATGTCTATACCGGTTTCAACTGGCGCTGTCTTTATTTTTAGTTCTTTTATAATATCTGCGTAGGTTTTTCCTTCACTTTTAAGCGTAATTATAAATGTTACCGATTTTTGTTGCTCTACCTTATCTCCTTCTTTTTCTGTCTTGGTCCTGTGTGCTTTATTGTAGATGTCTGCCTTAGCCTCTCCTCCACTCAAGTGAAACTCTACAACCTTTCTGGCTACGTTGAGGTTTGTTTCCTTTGTAAAGTAGTACGCGACCGGTCCAGTAATTCCGTTACTACTTTGCCTATTTCTTGATTAATCTTTTGCAAGATATGTTCAATTTCCCTGTCGTCTTCAGGATCTCCTATTTTTTCTACGACTAAAAGTTTTAACTCATCGCCCTCTTTGACTTCTCCCTCGATGACTAGACTTGTCTGGTTTCGAAGTACGGCTACGTTGCCTATTAACAGCTCAGAGGCCTCCTGTGTCCTTGTGACAGCTGAATAATGGGTCGCCAGTTTTTCTAGTACCCCCGGCTGCCTATTGTCCACCTTATTCACAACCACCGCTTTCACGGCTCTGTTTGTCATAATCCCGGTTTTGGCCATATTCGTCGCTGTGTACGTGTTTTCAGGCCATTCCTCTCTGATTATCCCCATAGTTCTTTGGGCTGCCGCACCGACTTGAATTTTTCGCGAATTTCTTCTATTCGTGTTTCTTCCGCTATATACATATCCGCGGTTTGCATGACGGTACTAGCCGTCGTTTTGAATGGCTGTTGGTCTGGGTACCTAAATGTTCCTGCTGGGGGTTTTCCCTGAAATGTCGGCATAGCTGGAGTTCCAGTGAGTTTCGCCTTTTTCTATTGTTCTATTCTATCTTTCTGGCCTGCTTTTGTAGCTCCTTTGTGACTGCGTTGATCTCCACTTTGGTACTGTTTGACATATGGATACGACCCCTTTTATTTTCTCCCAGAGTTGCTTAAGGTCACTTTCCTCAGCTTCCGTGTCGTATTCGTTAATCATAATTCTCGGCGATCTTGTTGCTTTCTTTCTTTGGCTTTGTTATGCAGTTCTGCCATCTCGCAGCTGTCCTCTTTCCTTGAAAGGGTTTCCTTCTACTAAATTGTTATTCTCCGTAGCGCCTTGTTGACCTTCAGAACGTCTTCCCTGCGATCTTCCCCGACATGTTTCCGTTTCTTCTCTGTACCTGTAAACATTGATTTCTAATGGGGTGGGAAGCCCCGTCGCCAGCGATACATAACTAGCGTTTTCCATTGTTTCTCTGTTCATATTTTTCCTTCCGCCAGAGCGTGTATCTCTCTTCGACGCATCGTGTCAGTGTACGCATTAACCCGCAACAGCGGGGTGAGGGCCGCCTTCAGCCAGGTGTACTGGGCTTGGTGTGACTTTGGTAGTGCCTCCGGATTACTATGGGGTCCCGTCCGAGCGCCACACGGCACCTTAACATCCTCGGGATTACGAGTAACCCGAGCGACTACCTTTCGGGGGCACTCTGCGGCACGTATAAGCATCGTGCGATCAATGCATAAGTGGGTCCTAAGGGCAGGCTTGGCCGGCCTTCCCTACGGTGGGTGATAGGGCAGCCAAGACAGTGGGCGAAGTTGTCTTGGGCCCCTGTATTATCCACCGGCCTGGTATACCTCCAGTTTTAAAGTTGTATCCTCACCAAACTTTTCGTCCTCGACGTCCAACGGTTCCCCGTCGCTCCAGTCCGAATTGCTTGCCCTGCAGTTGCACCTCTAGTCTGCAGACAAGCCGCTCCTTAAATGGAGTACAGGCGCATCGTCTGCGGCTGATTTGGCCCGCGCCGGGATATTCATATATATCCCCGGTACCCGATACCTAGCGAACATTTCCCTATGCGCCACCTGGGGACGCGCCCAGTAGGAGTTTCGCTTCACCCGCAGATATTTTTACAAGCGGGTTGGAACTTACTATTCTTGCGCCATACTTAGCCATTACCACTACATGACCTACTGAGTGTGCATCTGCAGGGCATTAAGACCGAAAACCGCAAGAATCCTTTAGTGTAAATTAATTAATTTACTTCACCTCTTTGGCTAAGTTCTGCAGCAACTGAACTGATCTGGACCTACCTTCGAGTCTTTACAGTTTTACTTATTTTTCGAATCTTCCGTATATCATTACGCTTTCTGTGTGGGAATGAAGTGAAATTGGACTGCCATTTCCAACATGCAAGATACACAATTCAAAAAGCTCGTTGGCCTAGCTTCCACGGCAGAGCGAACGACGAACGGTACGTAGAACAATACGCAATTTTCTTTGACTGAAATTGGATGGCATTGATATGAAAGGAATCCGGTTTCAATAAGAAGGTCCTATATGCCAGGGCGCACGGCATACACAATTTTATGAAAGTGTAATATTCATCGTTAACCGAGATCCTGCGATTGCTCCATTGCCGGAAGTACCATTTTTGCCGTCCCTTCAAGACCATCATCATAATGTGAACTAACGAATTCAGTTTGATGTATGGGAAAAAGTGATCTACAATTGGGTGTCCTGTATCCGCTAAGCAAGAGAGCCAGAGATAATAATATACAGTGTACTCTAGTTAAACATTTTCAGTAGTTTTGTAAAAAGCAGCATTATAAAACGAGTTCTCTCATTCTGTTTTCAAATTGGTTCATTTCTTAGAGCAACAAAATAGATCAATTTGCTAGTTTAAAAGCCGCGGAGGCTCTAGTGTGAGGTTTTCCCAATCAAGTAGTGTATCAATATTACAATATAATTATGGAACACATTCTTCAATGTTTTCCTGACGGACCTTAAAAAGAAACTTGCGTGTTTACTGTTACTTTTCGTAACTATTGTATAATAAACCAGACGTACCTCAGAAAATGCTGGCATTAGTCAAAGCTTGAATTTTAATCGAATAAGCACCATGAGAAGCGCCTTCGACAAATTGTTGTGGTAGTCCAGTATACTGAAATTAGGACTGTGGCCACGTAATTTTTGCATGCATCATATAGGAGGCAAAAAACTGAGTGTTACAAATTAAACAAGTAAGTGCTAACCAAAGCAAATGTAGAGAAGATAATGTAATAATGCGCAATCTGTAAGCGTGTATAGTACATATTGCAACTGTAATGTGTACATCAAAAGGCTATTGTTAAAATAATTGGTTTCGTATCAAAAACGAAGCCTCAAGAACTCGGCCTTTGGATGCGTCCTAAACGTATCATACTGATCCGAGACGAAGGATTACTATCTATAGCATTAAGGTAGTGCAATCCAAGACGTGGAATCCGTTAATAGAATGGAACATTAGGCGAGAAAAAATAGAGCAATGAAGGGGTGTCAATATTATGCAACTTAATGAGGCGCAATAGATAGAATGAGCAGTTCGTAGACACCAACTTGTGAGTGTGCGTAAGTTCTAGATCTCGCGCATTTTGAAACAACAATATCATTGAACTACTCAAATACCTCCTAAAAAGCGGTTAGTATTCTTTTAATACCTAAGAACAGCAGGTTATTTTATGGACTTTCCAGTCACGCCATATATAGGGCATTAAATTACACAGCGTATCTACTGCTAAGGATTATAGATCATATTGAAAACAAAAAAATCTGAAAAAAATGTCTCTTTAATTGATATTGAATTTCAACGATCTTTCATTCCAACGGATAGTCTTAAAAATGCCTTGCTGAAACTTATATGTTTCTATACCACTTCTGTTCTGTCGATGAAGCTAGACGTTTCTTTACCTATTCCGCTTTTGCTTGGTAGATGCTAAAGGCCAACCTAAATTACATAGATTCAATTGTAAAGCAAGTCAAAAACTCTTGCCCTTTCAATTGTAGCTTCGTTGCGCGCTACGAATAAAACTATTCCACATACGTGAATTAGCAAAGCGAGAATTTGACAAGGCACTGTTTAAAGGAAGTAAATTCCTTCTTCATGAATAATTCAGTTACGTAAATTTCAGCTACATAAAAATACAAGAATTGTGAGCAACACCAAGTTGACGCCATAGCTGAACAACAAAGATAATATCATTGTAAGTTTGTTAATAGGATGCTACTGTACGCTATTGAAAACGGATGAGAAAGCTGAAAAGCACAGTCACGCTTAAAAGCGATTACTTCTCTACTTAGCATTAAGAATATTTTAAAATCAATTTGATCCTTGAAATGCTTACAAGCCTAACTCAATGAAAATCGTAGTGAACAATAACTCACAACCGATAGATTACAGCCGTCTATAACTTTCTGTACATATTTGATAATAAGTTTGGTCTAAGCATCGAATTTATTGCGTCGCACTATTACGATTATTTTAACTTGTTCAAAAAATATCATGTTATATAAGATATTTTATAGCGCTTTGATGGGATAGACTTGAATAAGTTAAGAAAAATGTACAAGCTTTGTTAAAATAAAAATACTATCAATACATCATTTGTTTATTTAGATCAGTTTATTATAAGTATCAAATACTGCCTTAGGTCTATATCGTCTCGAACTTACCCCTCATCACGTAATGAGAGTATTAAACAGATATGTCTGTTCAGAAAAAAAAAGATATGTCTACCACCAGGTGTAACGCAATTGAATTCTAAACTTGATAATTAGTCGCACTTCTTGCTAATTCATACTTATAACTGAAAAAAGCTTATATTTTATCACATTGTTTAGATGTTCCATAAAGTACCGACGCAGCATGACCACTTAATTTCAAGATGAAAAACATGTTATTAAGTAGGTACTATGCAGCCTATGTACCTTTCAAAAACTTGAATTTAATTTTCCGTAAGCAGACCCTTTAAAATCTTGCTTGTTCATTAAGGGAATAATAAAAAGAGTCGGCTTATTCTCAAAGAGATCAGTTGAGCTTTTTTGTGCATTGTTAGCCATTGTTAACTAGCTTTTCCGTAACTTAAAAAAATCTACGAGACCTATAGCTTAAACTACTCCGATTGCTCTGAAATCTCGTGTCTTGATTCGCGTTACTTCTAGGAGAACCTGTACTAAAATTAAACAACAATAATAATAATGCGAATCTATGCCACCTGCAGTTTAGGGCCGGCTGATTATTTTGAAGTTTCGTCGCTGTTTCAAAACAGCGAAAAAATTACTTGCCGCATTTTTTCAGAAAAAAACATAAATATAACATGGAGATTTTGGCATACATATGTTACGCCCCATTGAGAACCAAATTCACATGGAACTACAAAGCTATTAATCTATATGACGCGTTAAATATCGAGGGTTGAGCACATTGAGTGTTTGTTCGCAAAAACAAGAATTGAGCACGGGTCGGATTTTGTGCATAAGAGTCATAGACCCTTACCTCTTAATTTGGCACAAAGTCCTATAACAACAAACAAAAAAATCGAAAAAGTCAATATTTTTAATTTCGAGATATGCTCAACATATTAACAAACACCTCATTGTTGACGTTATTATTGCCAGTATCTCCGAAATATCGTTCTCGATCTAGTTGGAAACTTCGATATCTTCTGTAGATGCGCATTCACGTATACTCTTCATTTACCTTCCCTTAATGCTAATTGAGCCTAAAAATAATAATAAGGGGATATGTTTCTGTATCCAATATCGCTATTTTTGCATTTTAATAGAATTCCAGGGACTTCTTTATAATGCCACTGTTTCAAGCATTTGCATATTTGCAGGCATAGGCTTGATAAGAGTCCTTTATGGGCTTCGGAATGTGATTCAACTTAACCTTTGGATACAAAACAAAAACTTTAATAAGTACAACCAACTGTCATTGTATAAAACAGCTAAAGCTGCCTGCTTTTACGGAGCAGTCGTAACGTTTGCAGGTCTCGATTATACTTAGAGAAGTTCACTGGTTTAATTGTACCCGTCATCGTTTCATAGCTCTTTCTGTTTTCCGAGATATCAGGTCGACTATGACTGCACCTGACAGTATTATACGTGAATAAAGAAAAAACACGGAACTATTCATTACCAACGATAATTGCTTCATTTCGCTAAGCATTGAGTTAAGCTTTGAGAATCCAGGAATACTTCCAATAAAACTGTACAATACCAATATTTTAGTATCAATATTAAAGTAAAATCGAGGAAAAATGTTTTGATTTAAATTTATATGTAGGTAGCCGTCTACCGATTTCTAACGAGACAACTGTCGTGCTAGAATCCCTATATCGAGTTTAGCGCAGAAAGTTTTTTCAAAATTTAACCGTTAAATGTAACCGTACGATTAGCGAAGTACTGTTCAATTAAATGATTGGTCTAGAAAAAAAATGTAATTTTTTTTCGCTCAAATTTTGAGTTTTGCCAATTAAACGATGAGCTATGCTACCAAGCCCATACCAAATCCCTTTTAGTAAATAATTCAATCTAGTTATCTTGCTATTCGTTGCAATTGTAACATTCCTGTGCGAAGCTTCAACTCTAATATACCTTCACTGCTTCGTGGGCTTAGAAATGACTGCTGTTATAGCACGAACTAAAAAAGCGGAATAGTAATCATGTCAGTCAATTGTAAAAAAGTGCCCTTGAAAGATGCAGCCTATAAGCTACAGTAGATTATTTAGAGAATTATTCTAAAAGCGTCCACCTGAAATTTCGTATGAAAGCATTTTATGGGGACATCAAAGATAGTGTTGGATTTTGCTTCTCGAAAAGGTATTTGAATTAGAAGAAGTTGCGGTTCATGTCTCTAGGTCATACAAGAAGACACAGGAAGGCAGAAATAGTGCTCGCATTAAGCACAGGTTTCAGCTGGTCAATGAATGTATTTATAAAGTGTAAGTATATGTTGTGCTTTTCGTACGAGTGGGCTTCGGAAGGAGCATTGAACGCACTCTCAGGAAAACGTCAATGTTATCTATAATTGTTAAAGGAAAGTCTTCGTACGTTTAACATATTATGTCAGTGAAGAAATGTCTGAATATGCATCTGATACTGTTAACAATTTTAGCATTAAGTGAGAATCTGACAGTGCTTATGTCAGTGCCACTTTGGAAAATTTCCTTACACCCCTATTCTGTTCCAATATATTCGGGAAGCCAACTGTGGCTCAATGAGCGCACTGTCCCACGGTTCTAATGAATGCGATCTATGTTGAAGATTACGGTAGGTTGTTGATAACATAAGGGCAGAGTCTGGTAGTTTTACTCCCAGGACTTACCCATATCCCATGGCGGCATTTCCGTATGAATTTATAATAGTCGGTCACCGCTTCGCAAATTTACAAGCCCCATATTATAAAGAAACGCGAAAACAATATCCTGAACAAGACACTAGCTTCAGGTCAGCGATCGACTAACTGTTTTGGTCGAACACTCTGTATAAAAAATTCCTAAAGTGCTTGGTTCAAATTGAAACATTTGACGTGCAAATATAGGCTTCCATAAGTGCATGGCTATAGAAAAATTAACCTCGAAACTTATCTTTCATAAACAAAATGGCTACGCGAATGCGAATAAAAAGCAATTATTGTAGAAAGTGTACCACGAAGTTTAGTCCAAATATAATAACCAGTTTTGGCAATTTCAAAGCTTGATATAAACATAACTTCAAGTTACGGTATACACGACATTTGGTACAAACACAAATCCGAGTTAACGCTCGTGGCCTAATTTGTCGCCTTTGCTGTGGCCGTTGGTATTATTTCGCCTAAATCACAACCAAACATGAGGATATAGGCCTTCGTGGTCATAGTATCTATATCTTTTTAATTTATATTTTTTTAAACCTGACTGAATCATTTTTTTTTAAAGCTGACCATCAGCCAACATTTAACGTCCACAATAGCAGTTTTTGCATTACTTCGTAAGACGAACCCCATGTAAATGTAAATATGCATCGGCGGGGATCGAACCCGTGCACCTACGTGTCTCTTCCAGTGGCAAGGCGCATACGAATGCACCAAGCCACCGAGCTCGACATATAATCTATACCTAGTGCGTTCTGGTGGTCCTTACGAAGACAAACTAAATTTTCCTATAAGGAATACATAAAGCTTTGTAGGCCCTTGTATGAACGAAATCCGAAATGAACGTAGCATTGACGGCTGATGAGAACGCTCCAAATACCCGCCGTTATCGCCGTTCCTAAATGAACTTGCTGCA
>MNPL01001376.1:22058-64541 GCA_002081605.1 Tropilaelaps mercedesae
TGCATAAAAAAGTAGACACAATGCACACGATAAGTTAATACTAAGGAACAACGACGTGTATTATTAGTACTGAATGATAACATAAGAACATTAGGCTTACGGTGTTACATGATTGGTACTCATCGTGCGGGGGAAATGCAGCTTGCGTAATGGAAGCACCGTAACGCGCAATTACGAAGACAAAACGTGGACGAAACGTACGCATTCTGTTCATATTGTTACGTTTGAAATTACTTCATAAAATTGCGCTGGCAAGAAAATGATACTTGGAAGCTTGAAAATCAGACATTTATTCGAGTTTTGTGAAAAATAGAGATAAGTTTTAATCAAGTAAGTGCATCTATAAAATCCAACAATTCAATGAAACTTTATGAGCACATTCATTTTTCTGTAGGTGTCATTTTAAAGTAAACGCATATGAAATTTGTCGTACACACTTGTTTCTATGTTATGTTAAACATTAACTGCAACTATAAATATTCAAAGTAATTGTAATCGATACTTGCTATACAAAATTGAATGTCAGCTTTCCACGAATAACAGGAAGAGCGTACTGCGAACGTCACGTCGTTAGGATCGTAGCTGGGGTGAAGAATGGTTGCAAATTTGGCAATTATTACAACAATATGCTCTAATTTACTGGTCATCTGTTGAAAGTCCGCTGGTAACATAGAATTTTAATCTAATTTTATGACTCATTGGGTGTTTCACGTTTGCCTAAGCAATACTTGAAATCATCCGAACCCCGGACGAAAAAAAAGGGAAACAAAAAAGGTACTCCAAAATGATAGGAGTAACGCAAGAAGAGTTCTAAGGCGCAGAAGCTTGAAACAGATAACAATTTAATAAACATACAGACAAACTCCGGCATCAAGACTACACATCATACACTTTAGAAAAGGCAGATAAAAACAATTTAGTGACAGCGCGACATGCGCAGCGAAACGGATACTGAAGGAAATAAGCTCGTTACCTACTCATTCACATTGGATATTTGCATTCTTAAGAGTTAATTTTCATTGATCGTTCGGAAGATCAGCGGACTCGCAAGGCGCGCAGGCTCCATTTTTTTGTTTATAATTAGGTTAATGATGAAATTTATCATAGATGTCGAACATCCCCCATCGCCGGCATCCCGACTAAAGTGTTTGTTACTGCAGTCTAAGACTCTTGCTCACTGAAAACCTGAACCATATAGCCTAGGTCAAGATCTAGAGACGTCTAAGTCTTCTTCCCTTCAATTGATCTTTTTCAAATAGGGTTGCTTCGGTTACCTTGTTGTCTTCGTCCCACTATTGCCTACCCCTAAAATGTAGTCAACGAAACTTTTGATGCCGTTGTTGAGCGCCTGCCACCGGGTTTGTACTTCTCTCGTTGTTTAAAAGCCGCGCAGTCTACCAGCCTATGCTTCGGGGTGTCCTCTTATACTGGAAAGCACAGTATGCAGGACCATACTGAGCCGTTCTGAGCGCTGCGGACGCCCCTCGATGTTTTTGTGCTTACTTGGGAATTGTGTGAAAACAAAGGTCAGTCCCCCTGCTCCTTTTTCCATCCGTCGGCAATATTCAGAATGATGTCCCGAATCATTGCTCCAAAATGCCATCCCATTCAATTTATCAGATGGCGATCATAAGTTCTTATTCCCCGGTCTTTGTCCTAGAGGAACCTCCCAAGGAAACTTCCGGAACATTTTCTGGGATTTGGCAGGCTTCACCTCTGATAGCTATCTAGATTACTCGAGTGAATAAGTGGTTTCAATAAATATAAATAGACCATGGGGTGATCTAAGTACCAAACGGCAAATTTTCTTAATTTGCATGAACGTTTATAACGCAAAAACGACTAATAAATCCGAACATAGCTTGTGTACTAAGCCAGGCGGAAATGGGTTAATCGTAGGAATAAGGGCAACACATAAATTATTGTCAATATGAGTAAGAGACAATCTAATTAACAGTTGTCTGTAAGATCTATGTGATAAAATACTGACCCTTTCTTTAAGAACGATGGACACACTGTCGTAAAGGATCGCTTTAAGTGAGGCTGGTACAACCTAGACGCTACAGGTTACGCTGGTAATAAGCTAACCGACTAGCTTTACCAAACATATGGCCACGCATAGTCTATATATGTGTCGCCATGATATAGCAAGCCTACCATATTTATAGCCGTGTACAGCTTACCAAACCTTTAGATGAAGAACGAATGTTCGCGGACGATTGCCAATATAAATCTTATCGTGCATTTATCTAAATTGCAGAGTTGAGCGAACTCTCGAACACCATCACATACAAATACGTGGAACATAACTTGTTGTGTTTGTGAGAATATTGAATGCTAAAACCAACATCTAACGTTTTCCCTCTAGACGTTCGTAAACACACGTCACCTTAGAAACTTTGCAGCTCTCTTGTTTACTGCAGCCTAGACTAGAATTTCACCAATTCTCTCAGCATTTTAGTCGTCAAGAGTTTTGTCTCTCTTACGAATAAAACAATAACAAATCTGCAAATTTGTGTTGTTTCCTCTGCTTCGCTTGCATGGCCCAACCGGGATAAATCGTGCTCGACGTAAGTGTTACAGTTGACGAGGATTCCGTCTCAGAACATGGGCTAGCCTCTGAGGAAGAAAGTGTATGCTATATCGCTTCGTCTGCAGTCATCTGCCCTTAGGAGACCCAACAGAGCATGAATCGGTTATTGGTCCTTCTGAAGCCACGATTGATCAGGGTTCCTGGGCCACCTATTTGCACTTTTGCAACAAAATAGATTTTGTCTCTTTATCGTCAACTTGTGCCCCATCGGCAAGAGTAAGGGTGACTGGTCTCGCTAATGAGCAGAGGCACACACACATACGCACTGCATTTCTAGAAGGTAAAAGGCTGGCACAAGGAAACACTTGATCCGCGGCACTTTCTCTGCGTCTGGTCTGATCGATCTATCAAGCTCGGGGGATGCGCCTTGTGCCCTAAGGAGACACGTAGGTGCACGGATTTGATCCCCGCCGGTGTGCATTTGCATTTATTTGGGGTCCGTCTTACGAAGTAACGTAAAAACTGCTACCGCAAACGTCGAATGTTGGCCGATGGTCAGCCCTAAAAATATATGCTCTGATCGATCTACTACTCTGTACATTCCGCTCAATGTTGCTCTGTTAGCCCTTTTTTAACCGTCGTTGCACGGTTTCCGGAGGCCGAGCCCAAATAGTTCGTCATATTCGATCATGATAGGGCTATCATCGTGATAGAGGTTCCACAGTGTGAAACCTGCATAGTTGTCGTTGACCATGAACCCGAGGTTATAAAAAAGTAAGTTTTCTGTTCGAATTGTACTCTCTACATATGTTTGCCCTAGCACTAAACAACACAACCCGTCGTCACTCCCCCATTCGTCATTTTTTATCATCCGGCTTTTTCCCACAGAGTGGTCGGATATTTGCCGGAGTGCAATTCCTGAGGGGATTTCCAGTAATAAAGTTTACATCGGACCGTTCACTCTCCTTCAGGGCATGATCTGTCGTTCTCGTTTTTTTAAAATTTTGCCCACAAATTATGTTTTAACCGCCTTACTTAATCCTTGCTTCTATTCAAAGGCAATTCAGAGATTTTAAATCCCTCATTCACAAAGTATATGCTGGTTCCGAACAGGACAAGTCCTAGCCAGGTCGCGGGACTTGATTCCGGATGTAAAATATATGAAACCTTTACTGAAGATGTTAGTGGCCTTAATGTTTTTCCGAGGGCGACTAAACAAGCTATGAAAACCATGAGCCGCAATTCTGCGCTGTCTGTTGTACTCAGGATGTTGCTTTGGCTCTGCACGTCAAAGCCAAAAATAGGCAGACCTTTCAGAGGGGTAGCGCAAAACCATCTAATCCGGCCAAGCGGCTAAATGCAAAATTTGAGCAAAGGTATTTGCAAAAATAGAGGACTGCTTTATTGCAAGAAATGACTTAACCGACAAGTTATCTCGAGTTTTAACTATCAGTTGTACCAATTAAGGCGAACAGGTGAAATGAAATAGTATTTTTAACCTCAAACAAGTCGATCTGTTAATCTTATAAATCTAAAAATTATGAAAATTTGCTTTTTCTGGTGATTATAACTCCTTGCGAAAAACATCGTATGAGATGAAGAAATAAAAGGCTTCATTATTATTAGATGGTTACACAACTACAGTGGCAGTAGTCTCATGGTTTTCCGCAACTTTGTCAACCACATCCAATGTAAGGAGTTTATAAAAGCATAGTTTCCCGTATGTAGTCTTTAGAATTGAAACTGAAACCCAAAGATCAGAAGGCGCCTGGATTAAAAATATCGCATATATATTAGGTTAGAAATCTTGTAGTATATTAGGTTAGAAAGAAAGTAATTGTACAATTTCGATAGTTTCTTCATTTGCTTAGCCTAGAAAAATGAGATTTTGCCGGCATATTTTAAAGCACCTATCATCTAACAATGAGCATGATTTTTCTAATTAATAAGCCCATCCACCAGGTAATTTTGTGGAAATGTTCTTCTGACGAAATTTTGCATTTATTTTTTCCAACCCAACATAACGAAAACGTCGAGAGGAACACCGGCCAAACGAGTATTTTACTGACTTGATTGAACGATCATTTTCGGGTGAAAATAATGAGATATTTGCTGCAATAATTAGTGTTGTGAGCTGATTTGCCTAATTCATTTAACGCAAGATGTATGAGTGGTATGCTAAAATCACTATTGCATAGCTATATAGATTAGAAACTGAACCTTGATTATAAGCGTATTTGTCCGTTAGAGGACATAGCAATCCAAAAATTCCTTGGGTAAGCGAAAATAACTGTATTCGAAGCATGCAGAATGCGAGGAAGGAAAATGTAAAGGAGATGGGTGATCGACAAGTGCGTCCACAGTGTGCTGTCATAACGATCGCTAATCGCTGATGGTGGCGTACAATCGAATTTTCGAATTACGCCTTCCGCAGAAGTTACGCCTAGGGCTATTTGACTGCGATTTGTCGCGTTGATTTAACGGTCATCACACCAGTTACCTGACCAATCGACTGAACTCATCGTCCTAATCTCGCTTCTATTCTTTTTCATTCTGACAGCATTATTAAGCGATTAAGCGAAAATAGTAGTAGGAAATTGCAAAGAGTATACGGCCATAGCAAATGGCACCGCTTCAATGGCTATGCTTCTTCGACGACGGCAATCTGGTTGGTGTCGCTATCGAGCTCATGTGCATTTCCCAAGTTGTTATCATTAGGCACAGTGTTCCGATTGACCAGCAGACACTTTAATGAACAATATTGACTTCTTGGCTAAGTTATCATAGTCGTATGGATCAATTTCGATTTGGCTTTCATATCGGCCCTGACACTTGCTAACTCGTCAGTAATTAAGCGCTCTATAATCAAATTTACTTATCGCAACGACGATGATCATTTTTGTAGTTGTTGTTGTTCAGATATCCTTTTGCTCTAGTGAGCACTTCAGACCACGTTTCATTACCTGTGAATTAGATTAATGTCAATGTATTCTTATCATTTACGAAATATGCTTTATGAAATCTACTACGAACGCCCTATAGGATGATTAGAAAAACTACTTTCAATGAATCATAAGCCTGTCTGATAGCCCTTTCCCGATTTAAATACTGATTGAAACTGGTTTGCCACTTCTCTTGTCTTACACCAGTAAAATAGGACATTTAAGGCGTTATAATGAGAAGACAATGATGTTGATTCGTGAACTGTTGCTTTCATGTATCTAGCCCATTATGAACGTGTTTGTAAACGTGAACTAAGGTTCGGTGTACCGTAGAATAGGCACATTTAGCTCTTGCGAGTAGGACAAATAACCAAACACTGTTCTTCGCAGTGTCGAAAGCACATTAGAGAAGAGAAGCATCGAATAGCTCGTCTGCAAGTAGGCATTATCGTGTTCGGCTTAAACGCCACCGCATTACGATTTAAAGCAAAGGAACAATGAAGGGTAGCAAGATAGACCAGAAGGAGGAAAACGTAACGGTCTCTTCTCCCATGCAGTTGAATAGGTGAGTTAGCCTTAATGTATTTAGTCGGGTTTTTATTTTTTTTTAATAAAAACATTGTGAATATCGATATATTAGTCCGCACCCAATGTACCTGCTTAAACATACTCGATGGAACTAGTGTCCATATTAGCGAGTATACGTCTACACATAATTTACTGGTTGTGCTATAAAGTACGCCCTCTACTAAACCAAGGCTTATATTTTCGCCATTTGTACGAAGGTTTATTTCTGAGTACCGAGTTATTTTCAAACATAAAACTACTTACGGTTTTGGTTTTAAGTTTAGAATTTACCTTAGACGAATTTTACGTACTTTCCGTACGTATATATACGTACGTATATATATATATATATATATATATATATATATATCTGAAATCAAAGATGCTTCCTGATAACACATAGCATTCGCATACTTCAAGGATGAAATATAATTCTCTACTTAACGATGTAAACACAGGTGTTGTTTCGCGTGTCTAGCGTGTATAGCGAATTTACTAAGGTTTGGTCAACCCTTGGTTTTCGTATCTCAATTTATGCTGCGCGTTGCGCAGAAGCTTAACTGGCTATTACGAGGGACATCCAAAATGCGCAGATCTGGGTTAAGTTCAAGAAGAAACAAGGAATTTTTTATGGTCCGTCCATGAAGCATGAATTACAATAGTAAAGGGCAGCTCGAATGGACAATTAACACTAGAAGAGGTATACATCAGACTGGCCATAGTAATGGAATATATTTCCGATACATTAAATGGCTCTTTTTTACGAAACTGCGAAATCGGTCGCGTATGGTAATATAACTTTTTATGACCTTAACATTCTTTCTAACTTGATTAGCTTAACCTGCGAGATGTTCTGATTCTCTGATATATATATATATATATATATATATATATATATATGCAGGTGTCGATTACAGACTAAAAGCCAACTTTAGAGGCAAACTTAGTGACCAGCGTAACTAACTCGGGGATTCTGAGGCGTTAAAACTGCAGAAGTAATTATGAAGTTACACTGCTCAATGTGCCCCAAATTTAACTTATTTTTTGTCGGCATCTGTGTGTTTATAGGTTTCCACATCTTGGCATCGGCATAATCGATTTTAAAAGTAAACTGTATTCTTTTCTCTAATGGAAAACGAGACTACATCAGATCAAATTCCGTGACTTCAATTGAGCAAGAAATTATTGCTATCTAAATATGGGTCAGTACTCAGCAAACTCAAGTTTAAAGAAATCGACCAATATGTGTTTGGTCGGTCCCTGTGACATTCAATCCGTTATCACTCTTTTCATGACAGTCACCTCCTCTGCTAATAGATTAAATGAACTCTATTTTTCAGAACCAAAGACATAAACCACAGCACTACGCAGGAAAAGCCATTAACAAGCGTCAAATTCAGGAGAACATGATCACTCCATTTTGTCTTTACCTAGTCAGGATAGCGACAGGATGAGAAATCTAGCTTACGATGGTTTAGAAACGTCTCATTGATTCCGTTGTCGTCATAATATCGTTTTGATCACGAGGCAGATGGTAGGATGATGTTTTAGTGCGGCCTCTATTTCAATGTGATATAATTTCATTGAGAAATAAGGTAAAACTTGAGGTATTAAATAAGTGCAAAAGTGTCTATGATGTACTTAGTTAGCGATGAGCTATGGACCTGGATTTGAACTAATGGGACCTATCCAATTGAATGTACATGGTACTAAGCACGCCACTGACTCTAATAAAAATCTCAAACCTTAAGGGCGAAGTTTTTCTAAAAACGAAATATTGAAGCGCTCCCTTAAAGCAATAGCCGAAATATGTATTGTGTTGTGGTTATATATGTCATAGCATTTAAAAGCAACGAATGAAGCCTAAGAATCTAAAAATAATGTATCATTTCATAAAATCTGTTCTTTAAAAAAACTGTTCTTTAAGATTTTCCAAAATGTTGTGTAGCAGGATTCTTTTGAAAACACAATGAATCACTCCATAATGCTAAGAAATTCTTTGAAGACTGTCTTATGGTTCTGGAAGACGTTTCCAGTTAGTAATAAAATTCTTTACGCACAACTTATTGCACAACACACAGGTATTATTGGTAAAATTAAGCATAAGCTGTGCTTAAAAGTAAGAATACATTAAGTTCACACGTTATCATTTAGTAGGGCGAATGGGTCTTACTGATAACGTGTAACTTATCAGTAACAACTGGCTGAATTATGAAAGAAACATGGAATAAGTATTCGGGTGTAACGCAAGTGTTAACTTTAATAACTGAGTGCGGTTCGTACAATTTGATATAGATCGATTATGATAGATCGATGATAAAGAAAATGTGAGATAGATTTGAGATAGATAAGATTTGAAATAGATAGGTTACACGCTAACTGTTACACCCCTTCGGCGCCGCCGTAACATCCAGAAGGCACACCATGAGTTAGTTGGATTTCAAAGATCTTATTGTCGAGTATGATCGATAGCCATACTTTGAATGGCAGCTTTTTTATTTAAATCTAACCCGATATTAGAGCTCCCCTAAAAGTGGCTTTTCATTGGTATTTGGGCCTTAGCATTTCGGTCCAGCTACTTCAAGAGAGTTAAACGATTCAGTCACTAGAACACTGTTTTTTTAAGATTCCTTAAAAGTCTGCTCAAGTCGATTGGATATAAGAGATTAATTTGAGCTGGCATAAGTCATTTCGTCAATTTCGTAAGCTCTAGTACGGATGAGTTCCATACTCTCAAGAGCTGGTTGTTAGTGGCAAGGTGTTCTTAAGGAGTTCCACCCTAGTAACGACGTGCAGCCAAAAGGGGAAAGTGTTTGCTCTGCACACTCGCCTATCTTTTAGAAAATCTCTCCCTTGCTTGTCTAGACCACTAGTATTACCACAGACGCTGTGCATTTCTGGCTCTTCCTTGGGTTGAGAGCTGGCATTTCCCACTCAGGTTTATTTGAGGACCCATTAAATGTGAGTGCTTGCGGGTGAACGTACACTGAGGGTAGCGCAACACCGTCACACCACCTAAATCGCACAACTGTGAGGCAACCACTTCGCGGTATGTTGCTGCCACAATTGGTATTGTAACAACAGTGTCCTAAAAATCTATCTGCTTTGTCGATCGTTTGCGCGGGAAACGTCTCGCTGCTGTGGTGTGTGGTACTAATTTTTCAACTCTTAGCTCTCCGATCACCACCCTCTACCTAAAGTGAGGAGCAGTCCTTTCACAAAACATAGATATCTCCTTCCTCTCTTTTTATCTATATTGCTCGAAGAGGACTGTCCATACTTTAGCGTGCACTATAATACACAGTAAATAGTGCATACTCGCAAAGCGCATACGAATGCATATGAATAACATACGAATACTACTGCCGCATCATTGAATACTAACTCACATTTTATTTTCAATCTCATCCTATTTGCTTAGTATTTCGTTTTTTTCTTATGACGTTTGCCGAAATTAACGCAACACCTCTTCATTTATTTAGAGCGCCATGTAGCGTCTACTTGTCAAATCTGCAAGGCTGGTAAGATTCGTTCAGCCGTTGTTTTAAATATGATTTTTTCTGTCCGCACATACGTTGTATTAATTGTTAGTATATTTACTCATGCTTGTGCTCATACGAATGGTGTACTAATGCGTAGATATTTTATATCCTGAGATGTGTCAAAACAAGTGGTATTGGTGAAATTACAGTACGAATCTGCGCGTGTATACACGGAGGCAACTCACGAAATTAAACCCTTGTTGGCCCGAATTTTTTTGAAACCAATGGAGCTAATGGGAAATGTCAGACACTGTCGCACATTTGAACTGACTAGGGTTTAAAATTCAGTGTGCGATGTGTGTCGATAAAATGTGTGTCGATGAGGCAAAGTTCAGACTAGTAAATGCTAATTGTAGTAAAACATTTTTTTAAAGAAAGTAGTTTTCCAAAGAGTGAGACTAATAGATTTAGCGTATCATAAATCTTCTCTATTTGACAAGTGTTCATTTGTATTATGTGATCTCCCGTTGGCCTCACTATGATTCGCATCGAGCTCGGTGGCTTCATGCATTCGCGTGTGCCTCGCGGCCGAGGAAAATATGTAGGTGCGTGGGTTCAATCCCCGCCGTTGTACATTTTATGGGGTCTGTCTTACGAAGTAATTAAAAAATCGGTACCGTAGACGTTAGATGTTGGCTGATGGTCAGCTCTAAAAATATTTTGGCTATGACTCGCTCATCACAATTCTCGTGAACGAATCATGAAATGTCATGTTTCGGATGGATGGCCATTGCGTTCATTTGTACCTCAGAGATCTTGTTTGTGGCGATTCTGATTTCCGCCGCTTGTTTTACGTAGATTATGAACCCCAGAAGTCCAGAAGACCACTGACAACTAAGAACTTCCTATTTATCGAAGGGCTGCAATGTTTAAGTGCGTGCGATGTTCACCAGCTGCGATTCTGTCTGCGGCTTATACATATGGTCTCTTAAATATCAAATGTTGATGGTTGAGTCCTTCGAGCTTAATTTTTGGATCAGTGAGGCGCGCAGTATTTCACAACAGGAATTTTTAATGACGATGAAATCGTTCTTTGATCACATAAAGTTGCTTTCAATGAAAACGCTCTAAAAAAGTTTCTACAAGCGGCATTGATGTTAAGAAATAACTTAAAAGGCTAGCTTGAACTATTTAACGTGACAAAGCGATCAGGTGGCAACAAATTGAACGAATCCTTACCATGCTGCACTTTACTAAGACACTAGTACATTTTTTTTTTCATATTCATGCAAAATATCGAAATTTCTGCTAATTGGTAGAAGCCTGCCGAGGAGGTAAATATCTTCGGCTGCAACTCCGTCGCCATTCGGTCGAAGGTCGAGCACACATATCACTCGCGTGTTCAATCTAATAGAAGACGCTCCCATTTTTGATGAGTGTCTTCATCTCTCACTTAGATAAGAGATTGGCTGAGTGCATTCTAAAATGAATCGTTTTTGGCAGAGTGCATTCTAAAAAGAATCGTTTTCTGTCTTTACAGCGTTATTCAAGGAGAGAAAATTTCGTTTTTTGATAATAGTGCCGACAGCGTCAATGAACGGCCATGTAAATATGAAACGTAACGTGTGAATTCCATAACGTGCTCGATTGCACTTCTGTCCAAATATGAAGTACTGGATGAGAAAACTGTAATTTTTAAATCTTTTGATGTATTCCGTTAACAACTTGCATGCGTTATGAGCCTTGCACTCTATGGTGGAAATGATTTCGTAATCATCTGTAATCATGTAATCGTGATAATTTCGTAATCATGTGCCACTCATAAACGTGACGGCGTAAGTTAACATCAGTACCTGGAGCCAAAATGCCTGTTGGTTTGGCAAAACTCTTAATCAAATTATGCTTCAAATTGGCATCGTTATTCGTTGGTATTAGCCTTATGGAATTTCTACGCACATGTTATCTACGTAAATATTAGAAAAACTGAAACCGAATTAGGTAGCGATTGCCACAGCTAAATACACTAGTATGCGCATTATGATATAACTACTTCTGGTAAACAAATGGGTATCGCTATTGAGCTAATACAAGGTACGTGAGTTCTGGTCTTCAGTCACGTATGCGGATAGTACGAATTGTGGACGTAAGGGGGACCGAGGAACCGAGGCAAATGCAAACTGAGACAAAATTCGCGACAAAAACTCGGAGACAAAAACTGCAAAATTCGACACTTGATGTGGTGATAATTCAATCGATTTCCATTTCAGGAATCTGGGAAGATCGCCTGAGATGTACTCATTTCTTACAAAATGTCGAATCGAAAACTCATATGTACGGGAATTCTTCTCGGAATTCATCGCTACCTTCATATTCATGGTAAGTTTTCAGTAATTCATGGGCACGGCACGGTTAAGTTAAAGCGGGGACTAGTTCATTGTGCGTTCCAGTAAGTTCATATTATCTTAATTGCTGCCTCAGTATATTAACAGCAGGCACATCTAATCATGGAGGTTCAGCCGAAAAAGTGTGGGTGGAAACTTCAGCTTAAATATAAATACAAAATAGCGCACCTCAATATAATAATGCAAAAGACTTGTGCGATTTACGCTTTACAAAAACCGACCGCTCAGTCTATATAATGATTATAAAAATAATGATATATATTTACACTTTTTATCATAGGATTTTACAATACAAATAGAATTCTTTCAGCTTTATGGAGATCCTGACTTCAGTTGCTACACATATATTCCCTACATATGCAATCCAGTAGAGAATCAATACACCGTTTTTCATCGGTATTTTATCTTTATTTCCAGTGACAAACAGTCAACGCTGTTGACGTTAATGTTCCTGTTCTTGAGCTTGATGACCGTTAGTACATGTACTTAATGCTTCTATGCTATTTATGTCTGGCCGAAAGACAACTGACAACCATTTTTGTGCAACAAGAGGTTTCTTGCAAAGGATATGCGAACGACGCTGGCATTTACAACAAAAATACGAAAAATGTGAATGCAGTAAATGGCAGTGCTATATGAAGAGAATAAGAAAATACCAGAGACGCATTTCTATTGAAACCATTAAACCACCAATTCCGCTGAGATACATTTTAATAGACTGACCGATCGTTCGCGTAATACGAAAAGAGGTAGCATTTACTACAGCGTGAAAAGAAATGTTCCGTTACCAAATAAAAGCAAAATAGACTGCTTACGGAGGCTGAGGTGGAAAATAATAAAAGCGGATCTTTCTCTTAGTCCCTCTTTTTCCTGAGAATGGCAATGAATAAAAGTGAAAAGCGTTTCCTTTTAGGGCACTTTTCGCTTTTATTGCGTTTTAAGTCTCGTTACGTAAGACTGACGCATTACTACACCGTACTTTGTATCAACGTAACTCGTGTAAAGTCCTATACTTATTAAAAACGCTCTTTTATACTCGGAATTAAGAACAAGCAAACGGCAGCCGAATTAGGTAGAATCTCCAAACCAAACTTCTCGTTTCGCTAACATTTTCTCATTAGTGGGGCGAAAGACGGTGTTTCTACTTGAAGTGACGCACTTATTGTCTCTATTTGCGTAGTGGCCTTCCAGATAAAAGCAAAATAAAAAAAAATTGAGCCTTGACAAAGCCTTGACTCGAGAGTTCATATGGATGCCCCCACCGCCATTGGTTTATCCCCTTAGTTAGCTTTCAATTAATCAACCATTTAAATTCCGTAGCAGATAGCTGTGAGAATATTATTGATACCCAAGGAAAGTGTAAAATTTAATTAGTTTCGCTCTTTCCTAACACACTTTCACATTTTGCCACATTTTTCCATTAGCACAGTAATTTGCTAATAACGAAAATGTATTTTTTTAAGATTTAAGGTGAAGATTTAAATTTAGATTTATTTATCATCTGATCTCTAGGTTTTATCTTTCTTGTTGACCCTATGAATTTCTGCTGCAGATAAAGTGCTAGCGAAGAATGATAAAAAAATTAGTGTCACGGTTGGTCTTTTTTATCTTAAAGTTAATACGTCAAAAACGGAATACGCCCAGACGCAAAGTCCAGCCTGAATTCGGCCTCGAAATATATCGGCCAAAATCCTCCTTTCTCAAAAAGAAGTTTAGAATCGTACGTTTACAGTGAATTGACTAACGTAGAGGAAAAGTTCGTCCCAACGGTGTAAGTCTGATGACTAATCCTTACAAATACATAGTACGACTTTTTTTTTATTTTGTTTTAAAGTAAGTTAGACTTGAATATGCAATTCTATCGAATTGCATATTCAAGCTACGAACCGACCGCCACTCGCTACCGTCACTTCAGATAGGTGCCTACACGGTTGTCCTAGAAGCAGAAAATTTTTGCTTCTTAAACTGCTCAGTCTTTTGTGAGCGGTCGTAGACGATAGGGGTCAGATTATTTCATCTCAGGCTCGGGTGAGCTCGGTGGCTTGGTGCATGCGTGTGCGCATTGCAACTGGAGGAGGCATGTAGGTGCACGTGTTCGATCTTCGCCGTTGCACATTTGCATTTATATGTGGTCCGTCTTACGAAGTAATGTGAGAAGTTCTACCGTGGGCGTTAACTGTTGGCTGATGGCCAGCCCTAAAAAGTATAGATTATTTCACCTACTGGATCAGCTATGATGATAAATTACCTTAATTTGAGAAAAATGAAGTATTCTATTGGTTAATAGACAAAAGCTGCTCGCGCCTAGTAAATAAGACAAAAGTTTATGAAGCGTATATGAAAATATGTCAGACGAATTCCTCCTATTTTGACGCTATCAAACTTGACTTTTTTCACTGAATACTGCCTCGCTAACACTAAACACCTTGATCAACCGTAATATATTCTAATCTTAATAAATACTACATACGTCAGTCTACGTACGTCTTTTCGAATATCAAAAAAAATAGCAGTTTTGTAATAAGTTAGATAGGCAGACTTAAAATTGTCTTGTCTGTTTCAGCTGATAGAACTGTGATACGAGAATTGAGCACTAGCTTCAAACGATGCTGCCGGCACACCACTTCCGCTTCTATCAGTTCACTGTCTCACCTTCTATTCCCTTCTATCTTGAAGAGATGCTTTTGATATGTAATATCTTGACTGCCTAGTACGCGTGTGCTAAGGAACGCATTAAGCTGGCGAACTCCTGCTACCGAATCGTTCTAGATCATAATTTACGGTGGGGATTCTCTATTCACCCGACGATTTAGTTTGGCAACTGTAGAGTACTAAATAGAAGTGCTTGTTTCGTCTCTTTATTCTTTCCTTACTTCGGGGTGACACTCACGTGTTAACCACAAACGCCTGGCACCCTTTATCGTTTGTGTTGCTTTCCGTACGAATCAACGGTGTTTACAAGCTTTGCTAAGAGTGTAATAGATCATAGCGTTTCCCTGCTGCCAAATAATTCTCCTTTGGGTGCTACTGTCGCCGTCACTCCGTTGCTTCAAGAATGTAGAAGAATCTTCTTATAGATGCGTGTTAGGAATAGCAAGTTGGAGATCGCGGTACAAACGAAATACGGGTTCGCTGCTCCCTTAGGGTCAGACCAATATCATGGCTTGTATGTTAGAGGCAAAGCAACGGATGACAATAGGACTTCTGGTTGTCTCAATCGCAGTACTTGTTCTGCCATGGTGGTCAGTTATGCGTATGAGCAACTGCAATACACTCCGTTGCAATTTCCCTTCTTTAGCCGCCAGCGCCTGTATGTGCGATATGTCACACAGCCAATGTGAGCGGCAACGATGACAGGCAAGATGCTTTTGATAGGATGGGATGGGTGGTCTACCGATAGAACTCCGTAGGACAAGCTCACGTATAGAGAAGGAATAGCCGATTTAACCGGAGATGACTTGTATGCCGTATAATGGGAATAAAATGTTTGTATGATATGAAGATCTAGCAAGATGACAAAGCGGCAACTTACAATCTTCACTAAAACGGTCAAGCTATAGCCCGCCATAAGTTGTTGTATAGTTCTGAAAGGAGGTTACTTGGCGGGTGTAGGTTAAGACGAACGTATAGGAACTCGGTAAATTAGTCGAACGCTGAGACCAACTGTCTAGCCGGTTGGGCGTTTATAAAGGCTTTGTTATAATAAATATGGGACGGATGTTGGTGTCAAAGAAATGACCACACTTTCGCCCTACCTCTGAAGGACTGCATCTCACTTACAGCAAAGTTCATGTATTATGCTTTCTGCGGCAGAGATGTTTGTTGGTTAAAGCCAGCTATCTCCCTAATCATATGAGTGATTGCCGCAATTTGTCTAAAAACGCTTGTATAATGCCGGTGTTATAGTTTCATACTGACTGAATATTTGAATGACTCGTTTTACCCTAAAATTTTCATACATTTACATTAAACGTACATGAGGCTTAATAAGACACCATTCATCCATATGAAGTTAGTTTCGTACAAATTACCTATCACTTCGTACAGCAAAAAACATTTAACATATATCTTAGCAATGTATCACCTATGAATACTATCTATATCATATATGGGCCCTGACTATAGAATTCATATCTAAAACAATTTTAGCCCCGGAAAAAACTTGGAACCCCATGTACCAGGTAATTAATTAGTTAAATTAACAATTACCAGACAAACATTTCGGATATCTTTAAGTGGCTTGGCGGATCATGGTTTGCTGGAAAGAAACGCTATTTTACTGGTGCGTTTTGCTTTATTAAAATAGCACATTGTGGATAAAAGCATTTATTCATATTCAATGATGCTTGCGTTTTTTCTCCACACGGTCGGCACTATTCGCCGATTCGTCGGTAGCTTTTCTGTAGCTTTGCTTTAAAATTAGCGTTTACCATAGCGACGCGCATCAGATATGCACACACAAGTAGCTTACGTCATTTACATTTATTATCAAGACCTTAAAATATCACTTATCACGTGGTATTTGTTTCAAAGGCCATTGTTAATTTTTTCTTTTGATATATACCGAAACTGCCAGAAGCACATATTCATTGTTGTTGCAAATAAGCTAATTGATGAGGGAGAAACATCTACCGTTGTCTAAAACAATGAATAATCACCCTCAGATGCCATTGGACACCAAAGAACGATTGAACGGAATTGGTGGGAAACCAGTCTTTTTTCCATATCAGTTTAATAGGTCCGATAAATCGTGTCTTCACTTATTGGATTCATATTGGATCATACTGGATTGTCTTACGACTCCTGGGACTAAAACGAAACCATAACAGAATCGGGGGACTTACCCCTGTGTGAAGTAAGGTTGGCGCGCACCAACAGCGGTAAATGTCGCGCTCGGTGGCTTGGTGCATTCGTATGCGCCTCGCGATCGGAGGAGACATGTGGTGCACGGGTTCGATCCCCGCCCGCTGATGCACATTCATTTATATGGAATGTCCGTCTTACGAAGTAATGCAAGAATTGCTACCGTTAAATGCGTTAAATGCGACGTTAAATGTTGGCTGATGGTCAGCCGTAAGAAAAATGTTGTTTTAACAGAGCTAAATAAGCGTTGCAGTGGTTGTAACGAAGGGGCGTCCGCCGCCTATTACATGTCTTCTTAGTCTGTTCTCACTGGCGGGTCAGAGGAGGCAGATATGTTACGTCGGCAGGGGTTAGCGCACAGTGAGTAAACCCTCTGACAAGCTTATAGATGTCCCAAATCTATAACCTTGATGCTGGACGCCTTTTAGTTTATGTTAACAGTCGCGGTAACAAAATTACGGGACGCTGCCGGACCCATGACCTCCTTCTTAAGCGAGTTCGATCAGCGAACGGGACGACACCCGCCGCCGTGTCTCCTGTCCTGCCTTGAAGAAGCATTCCACACAACCAGTGTAGTGCTTGGCTGAAGAATTGCAGCGACTCAGCGATCTCAGGGTGTGCCGCCTTCGACGACTCTCGAATCAGCTTGCCAAGCGGCGTATGGCCTACATAGTTCGTAGCGAACTGAGAGAGTTGTTTGTCGCCGTACGGGGAAGCACACGCAAGCTCGCCGATAGTGTCGCTCGAGTACCACCATCGCTCTACCTTAGTTGCGTATGATTAGTGTCGATTTGCTGTGGTAATCCCGAAGAGAGCCATTGGTGATGATGTAAGCCGGCTGTACTGGACGATTGCATTTTCTGTGGGGCCCTGTGGTGCATCCATTGTGCAGCGAAAAGACTGTTACAGCAAGCCAATTAATCGCATGCCGTCGCTGAAACAGCAATTTGGGTTTCTCCTTGCAAAGAGATCGGCTTCAGCTATTGCGTAAGACTGCCGGCAGTGATGACTGGTGTAGCAAACAGAAAAGCAACAGCCGCTAATCACGTGCCCATGTTCGTGCAGTAATACAACATATACGAATACTTTAGCGCTATTTGTGTAAATGTCGAAATACAGTTAAATATCAGCTGATATTGAAATCTCCAAGCATAAAGCTCATTACGTGTGTACAATATATGTGTATTTTTAATTTTGACTACCAATATGAGGGCAAACGAGTGTGTTCCGCAAGGTACCTTTTTTAAAATGGCTGAATATGCTTTCAACATTTCTACAAATCATGGAAATATATATGTAGCCTTTAATGGTCTAGAACAAAGAAGGAGATTAGCCCGAGCTCGCTTTACGTAGCTGCAAGAAAGTCATCAGAATCCGTACGGTTAAGACAGTGATACCAAGAAAGTCAATAGTACATAATCATTAAAATGCAGAAAAAATCTGTACATTTTTGAACTGACCATCAGTTAAAATTTAACATCCACGGTGCCGCTTTTTATATTACTTCGGAAGACGAGTCCCATATACGTAAATGTACAGTGGCAGTTATGACAACCTTTCCTTTTCTACGTGTTTCCAAGCGACAGGGGCTGTTGGATGCGGGCTAGACGTTCTACTGGTAGGTATTTTTTTAATAAGGTTGAAGTAACTTCGTGAGCATTTATAGCACGTAATCAGCTTTTGTTGCATTATCCGCTTTTGCAGCTGATCGGTGAATCTTCGATGGTCCACTTAGTGATTAAAAAGGAACATGATATCCTCGCCGTCGCCTTCTGCTGGGGTATAGCGGTTATGATGGGCTTGCTTACAGGCGGCTCCAACTCTGGTAAGGAGTCCCATTTACTTGCGTTCTGGAACTTCTTTCTTTTTTTCTTCTTTCTTTGACATGCTTCTTAAATGCAAATTCATTCATTCGTTCAACTATTTTGAGCAACACATTTGCGAAAGCGTATCTCTATCAACTTCGTTCACAGCTAACCCCATTGTCATTTGTTATACTTACAGGCGGTCACATCAATCCCATCGTGACAACGGGATTCGCCTCTCTGGGGAAATTTCCATGGATTAAAGTTCCACACTACGTATTAGGACAGCATCTCGGTGGGCTAATAACACTATCTGTATATATGTAATATCTGGTGGCCAATCCTCATGGCATTGGACGTGCGATGATGCCATAAACGTATGATGTAATGGTAGATAAGGTTATACCAAATCTTAGGGTCAAATTTAAGGTTAATACTTCTCAGATGCCGTCGGCTGTGGTTTTTGAAACAAGAAATGATTTATGACAAAGAAGACGATTGATACACTTCTATTATAAACAACTGTTTAACAGGTTTTTTCGCTTATTTGTTTAGGATCCTTTGCGGCGGCTTCTCTCGTTCATTTCAATTCTTTGTCGCTTCTTAATAATTACGATAGAGGGTCTCGGGTGCTACTTGGCACTAATGGTACTGGCATCCTCCTTACTACATATCCCGATATGCACGTTCCAACTGGAATTTTAGTGCTCGACACCGTACGTATTGCGACAATATTGTCCTTCTCTATTAGTCGGTCACTACAGAATGTTCGATTAATACTAGACATACAAACATGTATACGTCAAATGTGCCCTAAGTTGTCTCTAAGTAGGATGTGGATAACCTTTTTTCGCTCCTGTTGCAAATTTAGATCTTACCCAAGTTATTACTTATTGCAGATTATTTGCTCGGGCTTGCTTAATTTTGGTATCATGGTCATTGTTGACAAGAACAATTGCAACGTACCTAATTATCTTCACAGGTTAGTTCTTACACGTATTGCACGTTAACGCGTCATCTAGTAAGCGGCACGTTAATTTCACCCGTAATGCGCATTTAATAAATACCCTTGCACAGCTACACACATTTGCATGGCTCCTTCTGGGAGTTGTAAGTTTGAAGTTCACTAAGCGAAACAAAGCTTGAATAGGGTTTTTGTCATGAAACTGTTGGGTTTTGATTAAAAAGACATGCCTTGCCTTACGCTAAAGGTAAATAGTTGGTATTGTAATACTCAGTTGCAAGAAACAAACGATATAATGCAAATTACTTCGTAAGGAACACACAGTAAACAAGAATATTTACGGTAATATCACACGAACATTTCGTTAGCTGAGGAAAGTGAACTTCTCTACAGCTGGTAGACTTAGTATGGGCACGACAATTTAAGCAAAGCGAACGAACAAACTGTACTATGAATTTTGTATGGGCTATCGAATCGCCAAAAAACAACCATTAACATATCGCAGGATGATTGATGATTGAATGCTTGAACGTCTTGTAAGTCATACCGATAAGTCATCTAAACTAATTCAACCTTACTTCACCAGTTTTTTTAAAGTTTCTCCGGGTATTTCAAGCGCTACCTGTACTAAAGTACTCATATTTGTAAATCAAAAGTGTTGTACCGAAAATAAACCGCAAATTCTTGCAGGTTATTACATATATTTTTTTTAATGTCAACTATATTTCGAAAACGCTGTGATGCACTTCTGAGCGATACACTTTCAAGCACGACTGTTAGACTTCGCTTACCGTCGTGCTTTGTTAAACGCAACTTATGAACGTCCTGAAGCCGAGTAAAAACCGCCTCGTAATAACCCTTTGCATTCGTTTAGTTTATACGTCGGTCTGCTCGTCATGGCTATCGTCTGGGCTTTGGGGGCAAACTGCATGGCCGGTATTAACCCTGCCAGGGATTTCCCACCGCGAGTGCTCGCCGTCATGGTTGGATATAAAGACGCTTTCAGGTATAACCGTAACAAAAGCAAATGTGAATAACATTTTTGTTATTCAATGTTGTTCAATGTTCAATGAAAATGTTATTCAAAAGAAAATGTTATTCAAGAAAACAAATATCCGAAATGCAGAAATTTAGTGCTTCAGTAACTGTGTATCATACGAAGTATCCCCCGAGTTTTTACTGGTAGCTACTGCAGCAACATGCGTTGCGTTTGCTTAAAGCCAACCTTAAATTCACCGATTATTTTTTTGTTGTATGACCTGATATTCACGTTTTGTGCACGTAGATGCTCCACGAAAGTTCGTAGAAAGAAAGTAGTAGTTCGTAGACGATTATTATTATTATTATGGTGATAATTTTTCTTGTTGCCTGCTTGTTTCAGTTACCGGAACTTCTGGTGGATTCCATTATTCATGACACATGTTGGCGGCACTATAGGCTGCTATCTTTATCAAATTACCATTGGTAACCACACACCGATCAAAACGGCTCCTATTGCTGAGATCCGGGAACTCAAGGAGTTTTCAGCTGAACCGCAAGGCGCTAAAGCTTAAACTCCCTGCAGAGAACTCATGCATCCCATATCACATGCGGCAGTATACGCTAGCACACTGCACGAACTTCGAATTTTGAAAAATGAATTGACTGTACAGTGTTTACATTAACAAACCTACTTATAAACCTACTACATTAAGGAAGTGTATTATATCATCAGTAGCCACCCCGATTCTCATCAATAATTTTCCGGCATATGCTCAGAAATAGCTATTTTTGCTTGAGCTCACAAGTAGCCAGAAGCGTCAGTTGTGGGTCATACTACCATTGTATGTCGATAAAAAAAAATTGGCAATGTATGAAAACATCTTTTACGCCGAATAAGCATTTGAAGGCGCTTTACAGTTGACACGAGTACAACATGACGTTCGCGAATATGCAATGTCAATAAAAAATTGCAAATAAAATGCAGAAATAATACCGCTATTGTGCTTTGATATTGCTATGGCGAATAAATGATTCCGTAATATACATACTCGAAATGTTACTACGCTTCATTATTAACTAAGGTTTCCCCGGACCTTACATGTTCTGTGCTCCAAAAAAGTTGCGCTGTAGTGTGGCAACTTTAGGGTTATGCACTGCAATGATTAAAATCGTTATAATTATTATTCTAACGAATCTAACGAGTACGAACGAGGTGAAAAGAATTAAAGATAAAACACGTGTCGAAGCACTTTTGAGCGTTTTTGTGCTATCATCCCGAGGGGAGAATCGGATTTATTTGACAATGTAAGTCCTACCAACTCTAAAGCCACCTATAAAAGACCGAGCAATCAAACGATTTAGTTAGGAGATTTAATAACCAATGCTTTGGATTTAGTAACATGGCAGTTTCATTGCGGTCGCTTTATTTGGTTATATTTGTTTTCAACTTCATGTTTATTCCGAAAACATACCGTGTATATGGCTTGATTGTAAGGTTTTATGCGCGTATCGCGCACGACTTCAATCATTATTTCGTTCTTCAAATACCTTTATTGGCCAATCAGAGAAGGCTTTCTTAAACTCGGGATCTTAAAATTGCAGCTTGGATCTAAAATATTACGTTATACAGACGTAGTAAGTTCCCGAGTGTTAGCTACAAAATGTTCGGTTCGATTTTTGCTTTATCGTTTAAGCAAAATCCTTAATAGAGTCCAAGTACAACCTCGCGGCGCACGTACATAAACCTAGCTAACATGAATTGGTACATGATATGCGGGTTGACATTTCTTATGTGCTATGAGGAAGTTCTTGCGGAAGAAACTTACGCCTATATTCTTTATTTTTTTATTATAATGCGTATTTACAATATAACAATTATTAGCAAGTTATGTAAAATATACAACACAAGGCCACGCAAACATACACGCAGCCAACTGACATCGTAGTTTACAACCTTGAATTTCGGGTAGTTAACTAAAGCCGCTTACATTGAATATGCATATAAATTATGGCTAAAAAGTAGCCGACTAAACCAACATTACACACAGTTGAAGGGCTAGGGAGAATTTTGCTTGTGTTGAAATCTATTTGACAAAACATCAAATGTATGTATTTCTATAATTTGAGTTCAAGCAACAAGGTGGGTTCACAGGGCTTGTTTTAAAACAAGTATCTCTGAATATGTTCGCCACTTACCTCAATTTTCATACAAAAGATCTAGAAGCATTCAGTTTGCATGACAGTTGCTATGTCGGCAGCATCAAGTAGCTTCTCGTATTCGTTTTATACAAAAGCCTGCCGAAGTTGCAGAAGATGCGATTTATAGGTCGTTTTTATACATAAAATTCATACATGAGATGCTCCGCTACTGCTATGTACTGACCAGTAAACTCGTTTGTGCCGCATTGTTGACGAACCCCACTTGGCATCTCAGTAATAATTTACTGTCATCATTACATTCGTTCGTATATGGGCTTTACATAGTATGCAGTCGTAGTCACCTTCCCACTTACATAAAAAAGACGATCTCACTTTGTTCCCCTTTAATTACCCTGGAATCAAGTCTCCTACAGCTAAAGGCTAAACCTTCAAATCTAGCCTTAAAGCTAAGAAGGTTTCTTCAACACCCGAGTTGCCTTCTCAGCAAATGCGTCAGACCTTTCACTCCGGTTTTTCAAATGCGACATAGGCAAAATACTATTGGTACAAAAGCTCCGATAGCAGCGAACACTGGAAGCAACGAGGCGCCCTCCTCGAGCCCGTACAGGGGCGTCGCTGTCGGTGGATATATTGAAGATCCAACGTCATCTTCGTCTTCGTCCTCCCGCGTTTCACTTCCAAGAACATCCATCGTATCGTACTCAACGACCGGCCCCAGAAGTTCAGGGACCACTAAATAATACGACCAAAGAGAAGGTAAAATTGAATAACGCTCAGTTGCACATGTCCTAGTAATTTCTCTTTTCATGTAATTTCTCAATGCAATACGTGGTTACCTGCAAAACAGCACTAAAAATATTAAAAAAATACTGACGACGTCACAGTACATATGACTTCCGCATTTAAATGCATATGCAAGTGTGGCAGCTAAATCTTTTGGTATGAAGGCATGCTGTTCTATTCCAGTCAATAGGCAACGATTCAGAAGGGTGTGTTAAGTGTGATCTACGAATATCTTAAGCTACCACCGTGTCATTCATCATATAAAAAAATGTTTTAGAAGACAGCTAAGGTACGCACTTTCAGGTGTTCCCTTGAGAACGACGATAGCATTGACTTTCGGGTTGTCTGCTTCGCCCTTTACAAAATCGACTCGAATCGATCCCGTATGAATCGAATGTTGTCCATTTACGAAAAGCTGCCAAAATTATCAAGAGGGTAGCATATTTATCAATGATAAGTATAAGTGGTTTCAAGCACCATGCGTTATCATTCACAAAATTAGGTTGCATTGACGGTACGTAGCAGTCTGCTGGTGGCATCAACTGGAATCATTACCTATTGTAACACTACCGATTGACATTAACATCTTATTAATAAATCTGAAGGGCGCTACTTCAAGAAAACCTTGAAGTTGTTTTCTTACCTTGTTCGACTTGACTTCGAACGCCACCATTAAATCAAGTGCCACCCCTCGGCCGACGCGAGAAAATATATCGAGGTTTTCCAACACTGTATGCTCTTTATTTAAAACAACATCAAAAATCTGCAACGGAAAAAGGCATCTACAGTCACGCATAATGAGGCTCTCCGTACGAAATCGACCATAAAAAACTATCTTGACATTTTGCCACTTCTTTCACGCGTTTTATTAATCCTATAGTGCAATTAAATACAATAGGAGCGCCGAGGCTGAATAAGAAGGAAAGACTAAATTTGAGATTTCATTCTAAGAACTAATGAGAACATTTTTTGAGCCGTCCGCTCTTTCACTAGTCTATAAATTCCTTATACCAGGAGACTGAATTAGTACATCTCATCTAAGCGAGCAACATACTGCATTGTTGAAATATATTGGTCAGCGTGGACAAGCAGTAGAATGTTTAGACGAACAGTTAACCTTTTGTCCAGGAGCATCAAAGTAGACTTCGCAAAATTTCATAATGAGAACATAAGGCCCGTCTTGACTGACAGGTATATCGTAGCCGAAAGTTGATGTGTGATACCTGTAATAACAGTCACAAACGCACTAAAATTAGTTAAAATCTTGCTACTTGCATTCATATAGCGTGCATAGGGTCGATACATTCACATACAGCTAACCTTGCGACCAGGACCCACGAGTCAACTGCGTTTCTAAACTGAGCGTCCTTCGTGAAAAAAAACGTGCAATCAATATGAGCTGTATCACTAAGACACACGATCACATTATACAGACTACCGGTGATTTCCTCTTAGTGAATGTCAGAATGCGCATTCTTAAGTGCATTCGACTGCAACTGTTATAGCGTATGACAAACTTTAGAAAAGAGCGATACACAACTTACCGCTCAGTCTGATAAAGTATCTGATCTGACACAGGCGAGCGAGCAATTACTAGACTCCTTCCGAAATCGCTGGCGGTACTTTCACTCTCGCTACCAGAGCTGATTCCGCCCCGATTTAAAAGTGGGTCGCGCTTATAAAAGATACCGTGTGCGTCCGTATGCGCCTCTCCACCCGCGTTGATCGCGTATACCACCTGTTCATACAGAACCAATCAACACAAATCCTCGTATGCCATACATAAATTAATAGATGTTGATAGGTGAAACTCGGCTAAATATGGTAAATCTCATTAGCTTTATGTTCCTCCAGTGGCGTATCAACAACGCCTCAGATTTTTGGCACTCTTCATGTGAATTAAACATTTAACGGTTACATCTCTCGGGTCTACAGAGGGTGAACAGTAATTCATTATAAGTTCCATAAAGACATGACTAATGACCTTGCGTACGCGAATAAGCTTCCTGGAAGCGTTTAAAATATATTAAGAACATGCATTTCTAATGTAGCTACCCCGTATTTAGAAAGGCGATTCTGGCGTCTAAACTATTTCAATCACCCTCTTACATGTATGACTATTGTTGCCACGACCCTGGCCTCTTGTACTACACCGGCTGTTTTCGCTCGTTCGTCAAGAGCATCTGTTCTTCATTACCTATGAAATATTAGCCCTATTTTAAACTACATACATCGCGTATATGCAAAGAGAATACAAATAGTTACGGGTTTGACCCTGCTTAAAGTCTTAGTCATGCGTCAACCTGCAAGTTCCTATATTTGTAAAGGTTGAAAGCATGATGCGTTTCGCTAATGATCCTACTTACACACGCACGTCCATCAACGTTCCCACTTTCCCTTATAATCAAAAAGTCGTAATCACTCGCCATCTTGTATGTCATATTTATGGCTTTACCCTACATCCTTTACTAAGTAAACACGCCACATCTTCACGTTGCTGTTAATCGACTAGATCCCAATAGCGGACCAATAGTAGTAGTGTAAATGCTGAAACGAAAGATTTTTGAATTGTTGAAACCCGTAATGAAACATTGCACTATACTATGCGGAACAACAGCCCGCCACCTGTGAGATTTAGTAATCCAACTCAGTCACGATATATCGTATGGGGCGCACTGTCGGACACGAATTCTCCTTTGGAGCCAGGCCTTCCCTATACATGAGAGCATCAGTAGTCAGTGTTATAAGCACTTCTGAAAAAAACTGCATCACAGACATTTGCTAAACAATTATAGAGAGCAGTTCACTCTGAGGACTCATGAGTCCTCAGAGACAGTGAGAGCTGTAATCTTTGGTTAATAAATGGCCTCCTAATTCGTTAAAGAGTCCTGTTAGGGTGGACTCTAACAAGTGGTATAATATTCTCATTCTGGTAAAGCTACTTTTTAAATTACTCTGGTGCAATTTTAATTAAATCCGAGCGACTTTTAGGAATCGTAACACAGTGTCAAAGCTACCCATCGATCACATAGTAATGTAGGTCATTAAGCTCGAAGTTTCAATAATCAGTTTTCATCAACAAGATCAACCACCAACCACACATCACCCCACACAACAACAACAACAACAGTGACAAATCTTAATTGATGGATCATACCATGAATGCAGTAACTATCGCGTAAATAAAATTTTCCTAATATACTGTACAATTTACTATAATACAACGCGTTTCTGTGAGTCACAAGTCATATAAAGCCTTTGTGTCACGAAATGTATACACGTGTCATCGATTCAAGATATAAATTCAATAAATCAGATAAATTTAAGGGTAAAAAACGCAATAATAAAGCGATAGCATACTACTGCGGTATACAGCGTAAGCTGAATAAAAATGTATGCGTATGTATAATCTAACATAATATAGGAAAGACGCAAATACAATTGCATTTTGAAAAGCGTCGATCAAAAAGACCGATCAGCATAAATGCTTACACAATAACGTACATAAGCAATGTTACAACTATACATGTAAACAATATGTCTAAATCGATCTTCGGTTCATCTACAAAACGACACTCCCTACCTGTAGTTTGTGATTACTGTTAGCGTGCACTGTTGGTGTACCCGAAGATAGTAACAGTATCATAAAGGCGACTTGTATGACTAGAGTTGCCTTCACTGGCAAAAAGATCACTTGAGACATGATCTGCCACATAGATTTCTGCAGAATAAGATCCCACGTTCGAACGCGGCGGGCGCCAGTGACAGCTCAGGAGGGAGGGTAGGCCTGAGTCTAAGAGAAGGATTCGCAGGATGCTCTTTCTCCCTGCCGGCTCGGAAGGAGTCCTCTCGCCCCGTCGAGTGTGTTAACCCCCCAAAGGGGAAATGTGCATGAAGCTATGGGAGAGACCCTAGCAAATCAGGAAATCAGGTACTGTTATTTGTTGAACTGCTGTCTTAAATATGGACGCTTTTTGGTCATTAACAACCACAATCTAGTCGAGCTTAATAGCAAATGTCGCGCACCGTTATCGCGCGAAAACAGCGAACCGCATCGTTTCCCGCGTCTGCGCTCCTGTCGCGACAGCGGTTTAAATTTTCGCGGGCTTCTTGGTAGCGCGCTTCGTTATTACGAATTAAGGCGGTTGGCTGCTTCGTTCGCGACTGAGACGGATTCGGAATACCGTCGAGTTTCCACCGTGGATGTTAGCGCCGTCCGCGACAGTGATACAGAACGACCTGTGACGGCTAAGAGGTGTGAAGAGTAACATCGCGATAGCCATTAGTGTAGCAGATCGATCGGGTCGTCAAGCAAAAGACATCACCGTGCTGTGAGTGCAAGGTTTCGCGAATTGGTTGGAGCGGTGAGTGAAAAAAGTCGAGGGCGTTTTCGACACTGTCGCTTGCCCTGAACCTATGCGGACGTTCAACCAAGAAGTCGGCTCTCGTTGAACAACTGGTAGTCTTTGTCCTGCCAAGCCCGGGTTGCTGCGGGTGAGCCCTTGCCACGTCCCGCACGGTGAGTTTCTCTATTCGAGCGGATGCCTTCGTCGCGAATTTTGTCCGGACCCACGCCATTCAACGAACGGATATTAGGCCGCGTGCCCTACCTCCGTTGACAGAGGCGTCCAGACGATAGGCTGATGCCAATCTAGGCAAACTAGACACTAGTGGGGTAGGCTCTACTTAATATCGATAGGCCAGTTATAACCTATAGGCTCGATATCCAAAATTTTGCGGAGTTGTCGAAAAAAGGAGAAGTCAGAAGCTAGGAGGCAAAGCAGAGAGGTTACTATCATCATCACCAGTTAAGACTGCTATTTCAGGTGTTGCATGTATGCTCTGTGAATTGCTTTGGAATGCATATAAAACCAGCAGTGAATATGATGTTGATTGGTCCATATTTTATAGAAACATGATTTTGTTTCATCAGTGAGGAAGTACTTTTTCGAGCAAATGTTATGCGTACAAACTGGATGAATCATACCGCATTTTCGTTTCAACGTAAATCTTTCAATAGGTTGTAATGAACGGAGCAGCACTTTGTTGCATGAAGGTTGTGATAAGATCTCGACACGTTGCACCAGCAAACCGTTGTGCAGTGCATCATGCTAGAAGTCTCTGCAAGAGACTTTCTGCAAGAAAGTCTGGCTCCATTAACATACAAATTAACAAAATAGTCACAATGTATCGCTGGTTGGGTAAATAAAATTTGTGTTCTGATTATATTTCTATTATCAGGCTTTCCTTGTGCACCAACCATCGGATAAAAGGTGTAAAAAATAACAAGACTGAGTTTCTCCTTGTGTATTGGAAATAACCAAGCGTTATTGTGGCATTGCTTTTCAGGAGAACGTTGCCGCCACTGATTGCCATAACTGGGTAAGTGGGTAATTCTTTAATTAAAAAATCAGCTCACAACGGTGGTTCTTATGTCTAATCTATTTAGGATGTCATTAGAGTTACTTATTTAATGTGCTGACGCACAGCTATGTTCTACGTTGTACGGGCCTCACTTCAATGAAATAGAAAAGAGTAACTTGTACAAATAAGTTAATTTGCTAACTTGTCTTCTAAACACTAAGCATGTCATAACTTGGCCTCATCTTCTGTGCAATTTATATTTCAGCTGCTGCAGATAATTTTATTATCAAATATTGAGCGGATCGTCAAGGTCGTCGTAAACACTCAAATCGAATCCTTAATCGACTCGAGTTGCCTTAATCGACGGCCCTAACTTGTCACCACTATTATTCAATTACATACATCGTATCTTCGTTGCTTTCGTATTGCGATAAGTATCATCCGTTCATCGCTGTTCATCTTTTTTTGTTGTACGGAAGACGAGCACAAACACTTGTAACGATGACGGACGCAAGGTATTTCACGACGACAAAAAAAGGGGAGATCTTCGAGCTAAAGAGCGAACTGAACTCGGAGAAGAAGGAGAAGAAGCGGGAAGCCGTGAAGAAGGTGATCGCTTCTATGACCGTCGGCAAAGATGTGTCAGCATTGTTCCCCGATGTCGTGAATTGCATGCAGACGGATAACCTCGAACTCAAGAAGCTCGTTTACCTGTACCTCATGAATTATGCCAAATCACAGCCCGACATGGCGATAATGGCGGTGAATACGTTCGTGAAGGACTGCGAGGACCCGAACCCGCTCATCCGAGCTCTAGCCGTACGCACAATGGGATGCATTCGTGTCGACAAGATCACAGAGTACCTGTGCGAGCCGCTGCGTAAATGCCTGCGTGACGAAGACCCGTACGTACGCAAGACGGCTGCCGTATGCGTGGCGAAGCTTCATGATATAAGCGCGTCGCTCGTGGACGATCGCGGCTTTCTCGACTCACTTAAAGAGCTTCTGTCAGATTCCAACCCAATGGTGGTGGCGAATGCCGTCGCGGCTCTGTCCGAGATTGCTGCGGGAGACTCCTCTGCCGCGGCTAGTTCCGCGATGGCTCCGCAGGCCATCAATAAACTGTTGACTGCACTGAATGAGTGCACCGAGTGGGGCCAGGTCTTTATCCTTGACGCCTTGGCGGGCTACAAGCCTCGTGATGACCGCGAAGCAGCGTCGATCTGTGAGCGTGTTACACCTCGTCTGGCGCATGCCAATGCCGCCGTCGTCCTGAGTGCCGTTCGAGTCCTCATGAAGTTGATGGACGCAGTGGCTGCCGGACCGGAAGGTCCGGATGCGGTAGCGTCGCTGACCAGGAAACTGGCCCCGCCTTTGGTGACTCTGTTAAGCTCCGAGCCGGAGGTTCAATATGTGGCGCTGCGCAACATCAACTTAATCGTACAGAAGCGTCCTGATATTCTCAAGCACGAAATGAAAGTCTTCTTTGTCAAATACAATGATCCAATCTACGTGAAACTCGAAAAGTTAGATATAATGATTCGACTGGCCAACCAGTCTAACATTGGTCAGGTCTTAAGTGAGCTCAAAGAATACGCAACGGAGGTTGACGTAGATTTTGTTCGCAAAGCCGTTCGTGCCATCGGCCGATGTGCCATTAAGGTAACGTCAAATGTTTTTATTTGTGGCTTTTTTTAGTTTTATACTACTTGCAATTTTAATACTTTACTTTTTTTCATTTTTAGTGTTATTTTTAATTTAGTTTTGTAGCTAACTGTGCCTACAGCTTTTGGAACTTTTTGTGAGTGGATTTTTTTACTGATATTGAAGGGATTCGTTGTGTACGTAGCGAATTAATACGGCTACATGTGAAACAACGTTTAATAACAACCTTTACGTTTCTTATCCAAATCTGTTGACTATTGGCTTCGATTGGAAAACTATTAACTTACATTATAAAACATGATTTGTAGTTTCGCATTGATATTAAAATGATAATTTACGATTTCTTTCGGTGTGCGCGTTTGGAGCAGGTCGAACCGTCGGCTGAAAGATGTGTCGCAACTCTTCTGGATTTGATCCAGACGAAAGTTAACTACGTTGTCCAGGAAGCCATTGTCGTAATCAAAGACATCTTCCGAAAAGTAAATATTTTCTTACAAATTGCAGCCTGACAAGGAATCTCACTACAACAAGAGTATAATAGTTTGTTGTATAGCAAAAGCTGCATATAGATGGCATCCTTGCTTCCGATAACATATTTAATAAGGTATTTGTCTTATTTAACTGTCTCTAATCGGTAGTATCCGAACAAGTACGAAAGCATAATTTCGACTTTGTGCGAGAACCTCGACACTCTGGATGAACCTGAAGCGCGCGCCTCGATGATTTGGATCATTGGTGAGTTTCACGACACTGTGTGGCTATCCTTCAACTGATTAAGTCGCTAAAGACGAGTCCCCGTTTGGGATCGAAAGGATAAACAGTAGCATAAAATTGTCTAAGCTTTCATAAACTTAACACAAGAAAATCCTAGGTCACATCCCAAAGAGTCGACGGGTGTACGTACGTCGTGTTATGGCTAGAAGTAAGTGGCTCCAGGTTCCTAAAACTCATTAGTTTGTCAAATGCTATACTCGGCAGTGTCGGTGTTGTAGTTAAATGGATGTTTGTTGGATTTAGGTACCAATAACTATTCATAAAAACGCGTAAATAAATCATTTCGCAGGCGAGTACGCGGAGCGCATTGATAATGCGGACGAGCTATTGGAATCATTCCTCGAAGGGTTCCACGACGAGAACACAGCAGTACAACTACAACTCCTCACTGCGATTGTGAAGCTATTCCTCAAGAGACCCACAGAAACTCAAGACCTCGTTCAACAGGTATCGTTGAGTAGCGAATCTGCTTAAAATAAGCATTACTTGTATGTCTTGCCAGGGTATCTGAGAAGTGAGAAGCTGTGTTGTACGGTGACCTAAATTATTTTGCATCGTTCGGTTCCCCACTGATGTATCAATAGGTGCTCTCCCTTGCTACACAAGATTCTGACAACCCCGATCTGCGTGATCGTGGATTCATCTATTGGCGTCTATTGTCCACGGACCCTGCAGCTGCCAAGGAGGTGGTTCTTGCCGAAAAGCCGCTCATATCCGAGGAGACGGATTTACTTGAGCCGACGCTGCTTGACGAGCTCATCTGTCATATTGGATCGCTTGCCTCCGTTTATCACAAACCACCATCGGCTTTTGTTGAGGGCACCGCAGCCACTGGCAAAGCCCAACTTGCTCAGGTAAACCGAAGGGTTTCTAGCGAACAGCTATAACAAACGCATGGTTCTTATAGGGTGGAAAGTGAAACGTTTCGTAACACCGCTAATTTTTAATAAGCGCGTTTTTAAGCCGATTTATTTTTAGTTCTCATCGATAGACAACGTTAGTGGCTGAAAACTCGTTTAAAATACATAATATCATAGGTTGTATACTGACTTCGACTCCGTCGCCGGTTCTGTTGTTTAGGTGAAGGGCACAGCTGGCAGTGGTAGTGCAACCGCACCCGTTGCCTCCATTGCAAGCGTTCCTCAGCCTGCTGTTATCCCGTCGGCAGACTCATTAATTGGCGATCTCCTTTCAATCGATCTTGCTGGAGGCTTCAGTGCTCCTGCGGCACCAATGGCCCCGGGGCCGATTCCCGGTCTAGACGTACTTGGTGGAGGTTTGGATGCGTTGCTTGGAGGCGATGTCAGTGGGGCCATCGCCCCCGCTGCTGCAGCATCTGCCGATATTTCCGCGGTCGCTCCCGCTGCTACTACTGGAGGTGCGGCCAGCGGTGCAGCCGGCCTACTAAATGATATCTTTAAGGTGGCACCTGTCTCGGCCTTCTATACTTTGCCTAAGCATATGTGGCTGGAGGCTACCCGAGGAAAAGGTAGGCTGCCGTCCTGTCGTGTAGCCAAACATACGTAGGAATCCCGAGGCATTTGATTGGGCCGTTGGAACACAGGCCAAAGTGGAACCCTGTTAAATAGCTACCGCCAGTTTAAGCATAAAGTTTAAGCACGCAAAATAGTCATTTCCAGGGAGTCATTTAGGCATGGTTCTGTTATCCACAGCTGTCGTGTTTGCTTAAAACTTCGTTTAAACTCAACATCAAACTAGACCAAAGTTATCATAGTGAAGCGTGGTAAAACGTTTTGGGCGTTTCATAGCACTATTAAGGTTCCGTATTTCACATCTTTTCTACATTACCTTAATGTCCATCAATAAACGATGTATCTATGATCTTCTCCGATCCGGTATAGGTCTCGAAGTGAGCGGGACCTTCACGAGACGTAACGGTCAAATAGTGATGGATATGACATTCTCAAACAAGGCCATGGCTCCGATGACCGGCTTCGCAATACAACTGAATATGAACAGCTTCGGACTCATCCCCGCACAACCCCTTAACGTGCCACTGCCGCTACAGCCTTCCTATCCTCAGGTAACGATCAATTAAAGAAGGCACGCCCCAAAGCAATTATTGATTTTATACAACATGACTATGAACATGAGTGAGGAAAACCAGACAGATTTAAACAATACAAACAGGCGTCGAAAGTCCCAGTCATATATAACTTCAGTAGCTAATACGTAAGAAATACTCAGTGTACAACATTTCTGTTTTTATCTGTATTTTGTTTTAGGACATCTCCCTGCCGATTACCACGGGCGGGCCCGTACAGAAAATGCAGCCGCTCACCAACCTTCAGGTCAGCTCTTCGTTATAAAATCAAGCTGGGCATATAAAGGCTTAATGTCTGATTGTGTCAACTGGGCTATGCTATTCCCGTATACCAGACTCGTAGTGATTCCCAGAAATATATTCCAATAGTGAAAAAAAGTCTTGCCGAATTTGATCTCATTTTGTGTATAGGTGGCCATCAAAAACAATGTCGACGTGCTGTATCTGTCGTGTATAATCCCGATGCACGTGTTGGCAGTGGAGGACGGCCAGATGGACAAGAAGGTGTTCCTTGCAACGTGGAAGGACATCCCAGCCGATAACGAGCTGCAGTTTGAACTAGCCAATGGGCTGGCACTTAGTCCCGATCAAATCTCTGCCAAGCTGCAGCAGAACAACATGTTCACAGTCGTTAAACGTGCTGTAGACGGACAGGATATGCTCTATCTATCGCTCAAGCTTGTCAATAATATCTGGGTACTGGCCGAACTTAAAATGGCACCCTTACCGCCTGCCAGTGCACAAAGCAATATCACTCTGTCGATAAAATGCCGGGCGCCGGAGGTTAGTGCCGGCGTACATCAAATCATGGAGGAAATCCTTAAGAACTAGGCGCGAACTTGGAAAAAACCGAAATACAGAGGGAGAAAAGCACATTAGATACAGAACTACACAATTAACCGCAGCAGGGAAAAACGTATCTTATGTTCGTGTATGCACACTCAAATACACACAACTACTTATTGACGTGACGAATACATACAGATACACCTTCACAGAGGTGTGGATGAATATGACTTAACTGAAGTGATGGAAAAAACCCGAATGCGAAGAGGGACACCGAGGGCAGAAAGGCCCTAGCGTCATACAGGAAAGCAACTGACCAGGAAATGTAAACTCACGTGGTTCATATGGGGCGCAGCAATAGCAAGAGAACTGTCAGGCATTTCGGGAGTGTGACGAAATGTTTAGGACTGTAATTGACAGCATCGCAGTTCTCTGTGCTCTGAAGGAACTGCTCTGTCATTATATATAGAATGCATACGGAACACGGATTGAGGACACTAGATTAGCAGTGTTTTTCCGTGTAGGCAGCGTGATGCCGGGTGCACAAATTACGTGCCCAAAAAAGTTAACGAACCCCCGAGACAAAACATAGTTATCGTAAATTCTCTTATGTTTAGTCTCCTTTAAGCTCTATATGAGCTTGTCAGCCTTGTTTCGCTAAGTAATTAATGTATATTCTTCTTAGCGATTCATACATACTAAGCAGAGAGGAAAAAGCGAAGTTCCACCGAGTGTAGTGACTGCATTACGAGGATCGTAACGGGTCTTTTCGGCGTTACATCCGTAATGATTATGTGTGCGAGATTTGTTTATGCGCTCCAAAGTTCTACAATGCCTTTTGTTATTCCTTTTAACAGAATGTATCCGAATTAACTTATTCGTCTTTCTTCGTTTGCTAAAGCGGGATAAAGAAGTATGTGCATTTGAAGATGCTAAACTGCGTACCACAGCTTTCTAGTTACCTATATCGACATACTTTTCACGAAAAGCACGCCGATAGCAGACAGAGGAGAAAGCTTTAAGGAAGAGGAGTTACTGTTATTCTGTGTCTAGTTCTCGCGTTTTGAATGTTGCGAAGTTAGAAAGTCCGACACAGATGGTATAAGCACTTACAAAACACAAACACAAACAATGATAAGTATGCATGTAGATAAATACACAAGGACAGTAACACCATATGATTGCTTACCGTAGCACGGAAGAACTGAGAAGTCTAATAGAAATCCGCTCTATATCTGCGGGCAGTGGACCTGTAAAAACATTCACAGTAAATTACTATTCAAAAGGTCCTAAGTTGTAGTGCAAAATAATTTTTTATATTTATACGCTAAGGTATATAGATGTATTATCGAAGACATTATTATGCATTATTATATTTTTTAGTATATTTTTAGTATATATATAATTTCAGATAACAGTATACACATGCACACAAACCAATACAAGTTATTACAAACGTTAGGCTAGGATGAAGCGAATCATGTTACAGATGAAAGAGCTGAGAAAATGATTAAACTGACTTTAAAAGCAAAACTTCGTTTTGTAGTTACTACAAACTGATTTTGTTATGCCTGATGAATAGTGTGTTATGTGGAAATCAGCGGCCGTGTTAGCAATCAAGGTGATGAAAATATTGTTTTCATTAAACCACCAAACAAAAGCAAACATGATGAGAATAAAAAGTCAATGGAAAAAACGCATGCAATACGACAAATTGGTAGTGATAGTGGGGTGGCGATAAATATTTCGGCTTTTCTGAGTTTAATGATTGCCTCGAGTTTTTTCAATGAAGCAACAACTTTCAAGTGACTGTCGTGTGCGCAAGACTGCTGTTGATAGGAATTACCGGACAGCCACAACAATTAACCAAAATGTGAAATGTGGACAAGTAAGAAAAATAAATGTATCAGGGCGTGCCTAAAAAAATTAAGTCCAAAGTGTTTTATAAACCTAGATAACCGAAGATTTAGACTTGTAATACAACAAAGTGGTTCCCCCCTATGTTCGAATTCTGGGTGTGGGAAATATATTCGGCGTTCGCGTGTAAGCCGAAAATATCACCCTCAATACTACCTTGCGAAACGAATGCAATCGCTAACTTATCCAGCTTTCCTTCAAAAACGTAATGTGTAGAGTTATTTTCCAATTTTTATAAGGTTGCGAACTTTTGGTTTTGAGGTTATATCTTGCATGTTATGAACTGAAACCCGATCAGAAACCCGATAAATTCATGCAATTCTCCAAAAAGTATTTACATGTTTGTTCATAAAAACGAAGTCTCACCGAATATTCAACGGGGCGAGTGTTTCTGTAGATTTTGACAACCATAAATGAGACGACACTTTTTTTACAACAGAAACGGTAGCTGTTAATTTTGACACCAATGCGATTTTTCTTGACTGACATTTATTGAAGCGGATTTACTTATCGTGTTTAGTCGTCGATCCCAATTTATTTGGGCCACCAACTTTTAGAGCTCGAAATTGCTCTCGCATTACTTTAATCACCCAAGTGTACAACGTCAAGTGTACAATTTCTGAAATGATTTCTTCTGTGAATCTCGTTTATGTCGTTATCTAGTCGAGCTTCAGTTAAAAGACAGCTGAGAAATTCCCTCATGCTTATGATTGTATATGCGGCGTCACATGCGGGCGTCTTAGTTCACTTGGTGAGACGTCAGGCTTAAAGAGGTAGTCGAGTTCCATTTTTCCGAAGAGAAATTAATAGAACCCGTTTTTACACAAGACCTCTTATGCAAGTTCGGCGCGTCCCTTATGCACGGAGCAGCAGTATTTATCGCATTGACAGTCCTATATAATGTTGTATGATTTCCAGAGGATATCTGGCATATATGTGAATCGTTGCAGTGAGCGATTGAGCGTTCTTACCATATATCGCCTGTATTGTATTATGAACTTCTGTGGGTGTGACAGTATGGTAATTTCCACCATATCTCAGAGCTTCGTTGCCCGTTAACAATGAGGACCAATTTAAATATACTAGAACAACAACAGGACAATAATACCAAAACAATAATAAGACTATAGTAGGTCAACGGTGTCCTTTAATGCACACATCTTTCAGACCAAATCATAAAATGCAAGGGGTGTAATTATACTGCAGCAAATAATGAAAACGTTGAATAGGAAAACCCCTTACCACTTTTTCAAGATGCTGAATGCATGATATAATAATACTGGTTTTAATAATGGTAAGGTCACTAAACTTAGCGAGGTATTAAACACAACTTCATTCTAGATCAAGTTGATATATCCTTGCAGGTTGATATGTACCTTGAAATCAATTACTAAAATGTACGCACTTCCATTAATACAAAATGCTAGCAATGTAACAAAATGCTAGATACATGTAACTGACGTATATATAAGAAAGCATGTATGACACGCAAAGAAGTATTTAATAAAACACCAACATATTTTTATTTTTGCTATGAGCGGCCGTAAACTGAATAAAACCATCTAAAACGAAGAGATTTGACATACGGAAAAAACCTTTAAGTCAAATACCGTATAATTAGTAAGAAATGAACAATTTTGGGTTACTATTTTTTAGAGATATGAGTTAGAGCCTAGAAGTTTCATGATGAGATTTTTAGCGCAAGCATTGAGTGAATCCTATATATATATATATATATATATATCTCCGGCAGCTAAATCAATCTACAGCCACAATGAGGTCACGAAGTCAGAAATTTTTGAACGTTGATCAACGCGAATGCATGGTCTGTGGAAGTTTTAGACACACTTCATTCGCATTTCAACTGCTACCCCCATGACAAAAGTCAGTGAAGCAGTGCGTTCAAAATAAAAACTGGTTTCGCAGCGGCTAATCAACCCCTTAAATGTAGGGGACCCACTTGTTTACATACATGGCAGGTGACTTGAAGATGTGCAATGGCCTAACCGCGTATTTCCCTTAATTACAAGAGAGACTAGCCTAAAGACGATCCCAGTTTAAGAATGATTCCTCATTTGAGTCTAGTGGAATATATAAATGTATATTCAAGGCTGCATGTCTCATAGATTTCGACAAGCATACGACACGGTCTTCCCAAGAAAACCCTTGGGACTCTGGAGGTAAATTATGTATTTTGTTTATCACATTTAAACCTGTGCATTTGACGACAAATGACGATCTGTTAAAATGAGAGTAGCTTCAACTTTATGTAGAGAGTGTCTCAAATTTATTATTTATCCAGCCAATAGATCCAGTCAATGCATGAATTTCACAAATGTTCCACATGAATACTTCCGAATGAAACAATGAATGTTTACAACAAATTTATTGCACTTGGCACATTCTTCAAACTGCGGAACGGCAACGTATTCAGCTTGTGTTTTAGTTATCTATGGGTATAAATTATGATTAAGATTTAAAGCTATCATTTACCTGCGTCGCATTTTTCACGTGCCAACTGTGAATGTCGCAATGGATCGGTTTCTTTGCGTAAATTCTTTGAAACGGAATACAATTTTTTACTATACGCACGTCACTAATCCAAAAACTAAGAATAACATTTTCATTGAACCATCATATTGATAAAACCGTGTAAATTATCGGCGCAAAAGTGCTTGTGACCGCGCTTAGTGACCCAATGAAGCTATGCAAAATCAAAGTGTAGAAATCAAAGTTGTTAATTGGAATGCTGTTCCAAGTGGCTTTCATCGACAACCATTTAATATTTTTAGAGTAAAATCCATTGGCTTTTAGTCAACTAGACTACACATAGTACAAAGTTTCCGTTTTCATTGAGTCTTATTGTCGATTTGGTCAGGTGAAGTAAAATCCGAAAACTAAACCAAAGCTATAGATTCGCCGCATTTGCGTACATTCGTGCTTATCAATATGGGGTATATACATCCGCAGATATACATATTAACACAATTATTCGAGAGATTGCTCAATGCATCTCGGGGCAAAAGGCTGCTTGCTATGTAAGAGAATACATCCTTGTACCTGTTACAAATACAGTATCTAGTGCGTTGAAAGTATCTAATGCGCAGAACATTGTCCTGCACACGATGTTGTGGGACAATGTTCTGCCAAACGTACCATCATGCGTCGTTTCGTTCTTTGCATCGTTTTTCGCATACAATTAATTCCTGTAAATGCCCCTATACTGTTAAATTCGGAATCAATCTTAACCATCTCGGTCTCTCATTTGCTAATAAACTATGCTGATGAAATCGATGCTTTCTGAGGTTTCCTGCAAAGCAAGCTTAATCAAAACTAACATGTTATATGGAACTCCACACTCTACGAGCTTTAGCAATATTATGCTTTTGGGCAGCCGGACCGAACGCAGATTGAATTTTGCTCACCGTGATGGTGGAGTAGCCTGCACGAAATCAATGTTGTTCGTCGCTGCAAGAACAAGGTTCAACAGAAACGCTTAGTCGTTAAGTTATAATGTACGTCGGAAAACCTATAGAAACAGTTTTTCCTTGCAAGTGCTCTCTACGATAACGGTCGGGTGGATTGTCCTCATCTTTATAGGATAACACATGGTAGTGCGTCGTAATCATTTTACTGGTACCTCTGTCGAAAACAGCCGTTAAACGGATTTGTCGAGCACGTAGCATGCCGGCGATTTTGCTTAAATGGTCATTGATTATGAAAACTGGAACAGTTGCTATATTTGATTGGAGCCACTCTAATGAGCCCAGCACTTTAATAACCAAGAAATCTGCCTGCAAAACGTCACCAATCAAGGTCGTTGGTTCGTTTATTCACTGCAAAATACGAAAATAGTAGGAGGAATGCTGTCGATGAGGTATCCGACGCTATCGACATTTTATGTTCACTGCGATGAAACTGAAAGTTTGCGAATCTGAATTGAATCGCTTAGCGCGTTAGAAACTAGACATTCAACTTCTTAACATTCTGTACAAGATTAGCTTCAGGTTCTGTAGCTCCTCTGAACTAATAAAAACTTGTGATATTACATGAGATTTCAGTGCTGTTGACATTGCTGAGCACTTGAATTAAAATCTCTCTTCGTGAATGATGACGGAAATATGATTTGTTTCTGGTACCATCTTTTAACATTTTAACAACACAGGAATTCCGTGCCGTTGTTTACGGGAATCTAAAAATCGTGGTTGTTTTTCGGCGTTCTGCAGGTCCGTCTAGTTCTTTCATATTCTCTTTGAGCGGTAACTTCCTAGTGGATAACGGTTGTCACTGCCGCTGTTAATACTAAGACGTCCCACTTTAACGTTATATATTTGGTTTAAATCATACCTGTTTCATATATAATGTTTATTTCATAAACAAAGATTAGAAAATGTTGAGATATGTTTCTTAAAAATACGCTTTGGGGTTAAGCTTACTTTGAGCGTACAGGTTATTCTTTTAGCTACGAATTTTTTTAGCACGTGAAAAGCTTCGACTCATTAAACGCCCAAAATGAGGTGTAATCTCAAAAAACGGCATGAAATGTTTGAATTATGAAAAGAACGAATGGTCTGTTTAAGGACTGTCAAAAAAGGCACGGATCTTTGATACACTTGATGTTTCTTCTGCCTAAATTGTAAGCGCGTTTAACATTTTCATTTTTCAACGAACAAGCAGCAGCTGATCTGTAACCCCACGATTGAATAATTGCTTATGAACCTAAACATCAGAATGTACAGAAAAAAGTATTTTTGTACATTCCGGTATGAAAATTTCTGAGGCGAGGGCGGGACGTAATTTATACTCGCAGGAAGAATCGCAGGAAGGAAGTGAAAAAGATGCTCTACTAAGGAACAAGTTATTCAAAAATAGTACCTTGTAACTTGGTTTACTGATTTCTGTACCCTACAGCATTAGGTCCTTCAACAAAAGCCCCTTTTTGTCCTTGATAATTCAACTTTGCTTTAACATATCCTTCAATCTGCATGCTATATGCATATTCTTTATAGAATCCGAATAAGTTCCTAGATAGATTGAATATTACAGTGATATAATAAGTTAAAGATTAAAACCAAACTTTTTAAGGCGTTTAAACACCCCTGAGCAGGTAGAGCGCAAGTTAGTTTTAACGGCCAATTATTACTTAAACGACCTGTATCTAAGTTTGTGCCCAATTATCCAATTCTATATCCAATTACCTGTATTTCATATTCGAATATAAAGGAGAAATACCTGATTCGGTATGCGACTCAGTTGCAAAATGACAATGAAAAAATGAGTCACCTAACTGCCATTTCGTGTTTAAAGCTAATGCATTTGGTAAATGTGGCCCTCAAGAGCACGGCTCGTGCAACTTCAAACCGCCACCAGTATCGTTGAAAGTTGCGCGCTAAAAGATGCATCCAGGCGGAGCACAAGCTCTCGTCATGTCCCGATCATCCAAAACAACAACAACAGTTCGAATGGCGACGCTGATGCTGCTGCTGGTGCCGAAATTGCGGCTGCTCTTATGGTATTATTTGTAAAGCGACAGGGATTGCCGTACCACTGTGAAGTGAATTGCGGGGTAACTGCGCCCAAGCGTTTGTTAAAGTCTCCCTCGCCCCCGGAGTTCTCGGCTAGTTCCTGGGCGCTCGGTGTGGTTGTTTTGTGGAGTTCCACATTGTAAGTGATGGCCCTGGCTTCTCTAGTGGCTGGGTGAACGTATGAGCGGCTCGGGTGAGGTTTTGCGGTTGTTCGAGTCGATCGTTCTCGGAAACAGCAGTGCTGAAGGTGCTGGTGGTGGTCTCCGACTGCTACGGCAACTGCCTTGACTGTCTCACCTCATCAGGGAGCAGTAGGCAGGTCTGGGGCCGTTGGCCCCGCCATACTTGCCTATGGGTACGGCGACGAATGAAGCGAACATTGGTCACCGTCGAGCGCAACGTTGGCCTGTTACTACTACAAGCAAGACCAGTATCTACTCTTGTCGCCTATCGTTGATTCGTGTGCGCAGTAGTGTCTGTGAGTAGAGTTTCGCCATCACCGCTGTCGTGAAGACCATTGCCATGCATTGAAGCGCCATCAGTAGGCACTGTGCTACTCGTGCGGATATACTCATGATATTACGTCGATATATCGTTGTGTTGTGGACACGTCCGACGCCGTGGTTTTGGCGTCGCTAAGTTACTCTGTAGCTGCCGCTATGAATTGTAGAGGGTGCCTAAACGAAGTCCATGCTAGTACAGACGGCCGCTTAACACTGTTATAGACCGGTGACCGGTGGCGGTCATGCTCGTCATATGCTCCGAACGACGTAGGCACTGGTAATTTTATTAGCAATGATAATAATAATAATAATAAATAGTAGTAGCATACGATCTCATGTCGAAATATGAGATTAATCATAACGGCTTTATATATATATATATATATATATATATATATATAT